>JABUQX010022419.1:0-40608 GCA_015478945.1 Trachelipus rathkii | reverse complement strand
TTATAATATAACTTAGCCTAAAATTGGTGATTTTAAAACTAGACACCGTGGTAAATGACTCTGCAAAGAGAGGAGTTTACAAACTTATGTGCCGATAAGTTAAAATATAAATTCTTTATACGACAAAATGAGATATACTAGATAAAAATAAGTATTATGTTATGTGAGATTATAATACGTATTCAAATACCTGATATAGCATTTAAAGGTTTCCAAAGGTTGCCAAAGTGAATCACAACTTATCTAAAAAAGCACCTAAACCTATAGTCATATACATGCGA
The DNA here is from genome assembly GCA_015478945.1 of Trachelipus rathkii. Classification (NCBI taxonomy): domain Eukaryota; kingdom Metazoa; phylum Arthropoda; class Malacostraca; order Isopoda; family Trachelipodidae; genus Trachelipus; species Trachelipus rathkii. The sequence continues at coordinate 40,327 of JABUQX010022419.1, read as the reverse complement.
ATATATAATTATTTATGGAAATTACTTAGAAGTTTATTGTTATTTATATATAATATATTTATCCTTTTCATTCTAAACGTTCATGCAATATAATATGTTTAATAAATATAATTGTTATAAATATATATATAGTATAATAAATACAACAAATTTACAAGAAATTAAATATATATATAAATAACAAATAAATAATTTCTTTCTCACTCACATAAAGAATGTATATATACTAATTTTCATTTTTTTATCGATAGGTCTCTAGTGGGCATCGCTTTGCCTTATCGTACCGTTATTAAGCTGTAAAAATATTTACTACTATAACTAAGCTTATATATTCCTAACTCTAAATGGATACATAAACTGGGGGTATTAAGCGCTCAGCAAAACATAAAGCAATAGAATTAATATATACGTAACTACTTACTAAAATATATAATATTAATAATTAATATTATATATAATATATATATATATATAATTATTAAGTATATATGCACACATATATATATATATATATATAATAACACTAATTATATATATTTTAATATAATATATATATATATATATATATATATATATATATATTATTATATTATATATATATATATATATATATATATATATATAATATATATATATATAATATAAATATATATTATATATATATATATTTTAATATATATATATTATTTAATATATTATATATATAATAAATATAATAATATAATTAATATATATGATATATCTATATATAATTATAATATAGTATAATATATATATATTAAATATATATTTAATATATATATATATATATAATTAATATTTATTAATATATATATATATTAATAATATATATATATAATATATATATATATCAACTACTACAAAAAGAGAAATATCGATGATATAAAATATATATATATAATAATATATAAATTATTAATATATATATATTATATTATATATAATATAGTATATATATTAATTATATATATATATAATATATTATATTAATAATAATATAATTATATATATATTAATATATATATATAATAATTAATATAATATATAATATTATATTAATAAATATATATATATATATATATATTAAATAAATATTTATATATACTATGCACAATATTATATTATATATAAATAATATATAATATATATATATATATAGTAGTATATATAATATATAATAATATAATATATAATTAATATATATATTAATATATATATATATATATATATATATATATATATTATAATAATTAATATTATATATATATATATAATATATATAATATATTATTATATTATTTATAGTATATACGGTATATGATATAATATCCTTTTTTCCTAACCTAAGACTGGGGATATAAGGTGCGTGATACTCAATTACGTATCACGAAAAGTGAAAAATGAATAATGATTATAAGAAAAATAATATTAGTAATATTACATGACTAAAGTCGAAAAGAAAACCCAGCCTTTACCGCCTCTATCACTATATACCTATATTAGTGAGTAAAACTATCGAAATCTCTAGAGTCGAAAATCCACCTACTTAGAGCTTCTCTCACAATCGGGACCTATATATATATATATATAAAAGCTGTACGGAACCTCAACTACTATCGGCATAAAATAATCGTATCATGTAGTAGGTGATTTCATATTATAAACTCAAATTGACCGTAGAACCAGTAGTATATAGCCATATACAAAACCCATACCTTATACCTCACATAAATAACCTAACCGCCATTAAATTAACACATAAATCTATTTATATTGAATACCTATTATTTCTCAACTAGTACCTTCACTGAGCACAAATAACTACACATTTCTCTCCCTCCAATAACAATTCTTTTATACTTAGACTACTCAAATCTAACTTTTTCTTCTGTCTTTCGCAGCCTGGATATCGAGACCTTCCCAACCACACTTCACCCATCCTTATTACTATTTCTCACAGGCTAGATAATCACCATTACAACGTCGAGTATAACTAATCATATTACAATATAATAACATTATCACCACAATTAACCAATATCCATTATTATCTCAACATATATTCATTTATTTCTAATCCTCATTTTACTATAATACTACTTTTCTTTATTATTCTTATCTAAAATATACTCAAATAAAAATCATATTCAATTTTTATCCATTTCTTGAACCAGGTATTAGATTACCTCTAAAAGATTCATGGTTATATTTCACTAATTATAATAGTATATATAATAATATATATATATATATACTGACACATTAGAACTTAAGATCTAATATCAATCTATATTCCTAGAACCATAGTCCTCTACTACTATTAACTCATTAACACAGTTAAACATCAATAGCCCTCATGAAAGATCCGCTAGCGGTCACTTCAATGAACTTATAGTCCTCTATTATATAAATAACATCCTAATCTAATAACTGAATATATTAATTGTCACATAGCCATAACCTTATACCTGCATTTATCACAATCATTTTAACCCTTCATACATAATCTTATTACTGAGCATTCATATAGTTAATAAATTTCACTTAATTTCATGTCTAACAATATATCCTAAAATATTAAACTCGGACACTTGCTTTCAGCTGCTTCATTATAACATCGTAAATATTCCTATTGTGTGCAACTTTTGACTCACCGTATATATATATATAATAATATATATATATATATAATATATTATATATATATATATATATATATATATATATAATATAATATATATATATATAATATTTATATATTCCATAACATGCTTTTGTTAGTATCTGAAATATAAATAATAGTCTTTACAAGACAGCAGCCTATTCCTTTTTAGATCTAAGTACACTACCCTCTGTAACACTTTAATCTTTCTCTTATTTTTATCTCAGATAACTCACAAACTCCTCTTAGAGGTCATTCACCTTACAATTCGAGGAACAAAACAATGCGCCAAAATTCAGAGTTGAGACGGACACCTACACAATTATTTGCACATAGAGAGGCCTTAAAGATGGTGGTGGGAATCGGAGAGCCCTTTTTGCCCACGTCTTCATCTACACATTATTCATATCAGTATCATGGTATCTAGGAACCCACCTACCCAAGATAATTCTACCACCGAGACGATATACGAATAAGATATTCTATATCATTATTAAACCCCATCCTATTAAATACATAATTTGAGAGATTTCAACTCTAAACTGGAGACATAACAACATGCATTTTTTTCCTGTGGCTCACCATTTTTAAATAATAAAACATATGGTTTGTAAGTCCGTGCATCGTGGTCCATTAATTTCAACCATCCTATATTTCTACATGTAATTGCAAGACCCACTTTATGGATTAATCTTTAAATCACTCACAAACGCTCTAAAGAGATTGAAGATTCATAATACCTTGAGTCCCACTCTACCTATCGTTTCGAGATTCCAGATTTAGTGAGCCTAGCCTTACCCACCTTTGTTCCACAACGAGGGTACTACTTAGACAATTTATACAAAATCTCTACTGTTCTATATCTAATTATAGCATCCAAACCTATATAAATAAATGAAGCTCACTTATTGATAACGCCTAAGTTGCATTTATAGTGAGAGTTTTGCATTATAATAAACACATAAAAAATTGTTTTCGTTTGCTTCAAACGAAACTTCTTATTTATCCAAAAATCTCAATATAAATATATCTATCTATATATCATATCGTGGGTAATCATCAATAATAGATAAAAGTAATGGATATTTGAGAATCTCTACACAATCATCCTCTTAAAATTTCACATACATATCACCTAAATAGACACACACTCACTTTTCTATTAGCAACCAATGACTACAAATCTTTCTAATAACAAAAAAAGCCCGAATTTCCTCTCTCAGTACAAGCTCTTTCGAACAAAATACCAGCATATATCTTTCCATACATTTTGATATCTATACCCAAGTATAACAAATAAATATTTATATATTATTATTTTACACAACTCAGCTTACTTATATATTTCTACAGGCACCCTTATCTCCCTTACCCTTATAATAGGGTAAACAAGCAATTATCATTAAATCTCATATATCTTTTCCATATCTTTTACTCTGATAAAACTTTATCTAAATTAACACTTAACACATAATTCATATCACTCTCTTCTCAGAGTATTATATATATACAACTTCTAAATTACTACTAATCAAAATCACTCATTCTTATCGATTATTTACCGTTCTTGATTATTTCACCAGTTCAATTTCACCTATAAATGACCTGTTATAAGATTTTACCATATATTCACTTCTCACTATTTATTCCTCACTCCTTAAATAATAATACCCATTATATATCCATATATACTCCTCTTGCTAATTATAGACTCAATATATAAATAATCATCCTAACAATAATACTGACTATTTAATCACTTCTTGCACTACTAATCAATACCTCAAAACACATTAATCACTATCTACACTATAATCTTCATATACTGTTTTATATTAATTATATACATTATATATTAGATTTTCAAAGTGTCTTTCTCACTTACATATCATCACCTCACTAAACTTACATATTCACATTATTCATATAAGTTACAAATAAGGCACCATTCATACTCCTAATTATCATTATATTCTAAGCAGGTTCCTTTTATTCCTCATTCTTAAACTCACCTCGCGCTTTCATCACAGAAGAGCTTTACCTATTCTCACTTTTAAATTTCACCATTCATTATACCTAGTTTACTATAAACTGTATTCACATTTAACCTCTTCTTATTACCTCTTTATATACGTATACTAACCTTTTAGTGAGTATTTATTCTTTAATTTTTCCTATCTACTTATATATTTAATTCCTAAACATTACCTTTCTTATATATTTGAGTAAAAATTTATTACTAATATATTATGGCTTTTAGTACATTCAACCAAATTTCTTTTTTCCTCATTTAACTCATTTTAACCGCTTGCATCACCTAAATATGTCAATTTATATATATCCCCTAAACATAAACTTAACATACTGTTAAAAGCATTTTTTCTTTATTAATTAAAGTCTTATATCATATTATATCTTATATTTTATTTATTTGTGAATCCTCCAATTTCTTTTATTTTCTTTCATCTATTCTTTCTTTTTTGTTTCTAAATGTGCTTTAACTTATATGCCTGTCTTTTTTCCTTGAGATTTTTTTTGTCCTCAGAGAGCATATATAATAAGAAAAAATAACAAAGAAAAACGTTCATCTTTTTGTTCCTGTTCTTATTTTTCCTACGGATGTAATCAATTCACTCTCTTTGATATTTAGCATATTTGAGAGAAGAACGTGAAGTGCAACGTAAAATTTTAGAGAATATTCTTTTTGTAATCTCTATGTATTCTAATCCGTTAATCCAGAGCATTGCCATTTTTATATATTCAAAATTTGTTTTCTATCTTTTTTTTTGTGTGTATACGAGACGCATTAGGATCTTACAGTTATAGCTACAATGTGTTAATTACTTTATACGAATATCTCAATGGTATTACACTTCTGGTGTAAAAATGTTCTTACCCACACACTTACGAATATACTTAAGGTAATCCACTTTCAATCATGAATTTTTCCTACACACTGCACAATAAATATCAATATAAAAAAACACCAAAACGCAACCAAACTGGCTGATCATTCATAAAAAAAAACAGCTGTCATCATATACTTTCTTTATCAATAAAATCCATTTGCAGAAAATATAGCTCCCTACACGCATCCTTGATCGTCTTGTCATTGCCTATACCTCATCTCCCTGATTTAATCATCCTCTCACTCTCACCATACCTTCAATCATCTCTCTTCTTTCTCTTCCTCCTCACTAAATCCCTTCTACACAATATCAATCTTTCTCAATTCTCTCATCCTCCTCTCTTCTACATATATTTCTAATAATACTATATCGAGATATAATATATATACTCAACATATAATAAAATCTTAAACTATCATTATTCAATGGTAATATAATAAAATACTAATCATAAGAATTACTATTATAATTATAAATACTTATTTATCAACATGACTATTGATGTTATCAAAATAAAAATGAGTCTGTCACTCTTATTCACATGGCATATTATTAACCTCTCTAATCTATTATAATAACTCACACGATAAATCTAATATATGTTTGAATATAGTTAACACTGTCATTTTACCTCTTATCTCCACCAAATAAACCCGATCGTCGTTAAGCAATTCTGAAGAGCCTTCCCGGCTCTATCATTGTTTTGATACTGTCGACACTCGAACAGACCAATTCAGGCTTCATTATTATCTCATGAAAAAACCACTCCGAAGTTGAAAAGCTAGAATCATCAACGGTCCCCCAAACTTAATTGATATAAAGTAAACTCAATACATATCACAATGAATTGGCTCTTAAATCCTTACAAAGGATATATAATATATATATATTACATCTCTTTTTCTGAATCACTACTATCCAACCAAATTTAGTAGTCCCCAACACAATCAATTGCGCATGAAAAACTCCTACTCACCCTGAATCCAAACATAATCTCACCAGTTCAAGATATTATCTCATAATATACAAGATAAAATCTTACTTTCTTCACACACATCTTATATAACCTCAGTAATGGATATTAGTCGTTTATATATATACATAATCTAAACCAATAATCATATCCTATGATCATATTTAAATTCAAAAACTTAAAATTTAACTCAATTAGTAAATTCAGATGTACTCCAATTACATAAAGTACCACTCATAGCAATCTGTTCACCTATATACACAAGTCACTCATATAACTAAAATTGCAACTTCTTCTAATCTCATATAACATATTATATCCTCACCTCATCATTCCTTGTTCCATACTAACACGCAGTACATGCTCACACATATTTAATTCTACACACCACACCACACTTTCATCTTTAAGTTTCAGTCACATTATAGCGAAGCAAATCAATTTTTCATCCTTTATTGAATAGCTTACATCCATCACCTATATCCCTTACCTATTCACTCCTCAACTATTTATTAATCCTAGACATTCCATTGTAACCATTAAAATACTGAAATTACATGCAATAATTTTCGATCTAAAAGAATAGAAGGTATACCCGTTTTACGTGACGTATAAACGTACCTTTATCCGAGGTCATCGCATTAGCTATTCCTATGAACAATGAAAGGTATAGATGATAGTGGGCAGCCAAATCACCTACCAAACTATCACTACATAATCTCCATATTTAAGATCCGCCGCTTCTCACTAATACACTGCAAAGGAATAACACGATGTGGGTAATAGTCTTTATCTTCCTCCGCATCATCGGATTAAAGTGATAAGTTAAGGCTAGAATATGTCTGTATAAGTATGTTACCTATATATTTTAATATATATTAGAATATGAGTGGTAGAGGAAGTTAAGTATATATGTGAAAAATGATATGTGTGAATAAAATGATAGTGTGTTCACAGTAAGATGTTGCGTGTGAGGGTGAGTGTTGTAAGACGAAAATGAACAATATATATATATATCATAATATATATATATAATTATACTATAATTATATATATATATTATATAATATATATTAATTATATATATAATATATATATGATATATATATATATATATTTAATTATATATATATATATATATATATTAATATATATATAATATAATATATATATATATATTATATAACATTTTTGAAAATATTATAAATTAATTAATATTAAATTTACGTCATTGACTTGTCAAACATCCATATAATATTTAGAAATATAAATTAATTATATATGCATTCGCTCACTCGCAATACTCTGGTAATTATATTAGCGATTAGTAAATGGTTCTGATGGATCTATGTTAGAAAAATTAAAGCACTTTTTGTGAGAAAATCATGAACATAAGTGTCTCATATTCTATAATTAACATAAGGTAGTGACAAGTAAATTTATAAATCACTAAATCTGAAATCTAATCAATAATTAATATAATATTATAATGAGATATATGAGCCTCGTACTTGTTATGTAATATTCGCTCAGAAAATAATAATCACTGTTGATGACAATTTTTTTCAATGGTGTCCTTAATTCTAGATATGTTGGTTTCGGATTAATTCGATATATTGGTGTTACTCATGACACGTAGATGACAACGCAAACCGTACAATTTGCAATCATAATTATTCTCGAAAGGAAAGTAATGACCAATACTAGGGTTACGAACTATCTAAAGGCAAAGCATGTGAAAACAACAAGGAAAAGTTTATAGAAAAGAGAAAAAAGAATATAAAGGAATCCCCAATTTCCAAGCTTTAAACAACGAATCAGATATTTACTGATAACTTAATAATAATATCATAATTAATAATATATATATATATAAACGAATAAAATCTATCATAAAGTATGATAATTGTAAATTATTGAAACAGAAATTTAAATTAGTAATTGTGATGAGTCTGCTATCGCCTACGTAATTGAAAATTACTTGTTTTTAATTTTTTTAACGTGCTTGCGTAAAATTGTGATCGGTCTCGTATTATATCCATACATACACTCTACTTTATACAAATTAAATACTACAGAGATATTTTTGAAACAAAGTATGTATTAGAAATTAAAACTGAAAGTGTCAGAACTAAATAATACTCTATCAAATATAATCATATTACAATAAGGTTAGCTTTCTCATCCCACCGACGAATGGTCAAGTATATATTCAATCAGCAGTTTCCTTTATGTTTATTTCTCTGAGTAGTCCATTTGATCGTCAAATTATTATTATCAGTAAACCTAAATTTTATTAGTGTCGTGCTTAACAATGAAAATAACCTATCTCACTGAACCGTCATATAAGGTGAACATATCATAGATGACGTAAATTGGAAATGTAATTGGTCGAAATGTGAAGAATCTAATCATCACCAGTAAATGATTGTCACTATTGTTGTCATTAGATGAAGATGCACAAAGTTTGTAATCCAATGTAACAGAAACTTTTGTTTCATATATCTTCTTTGAGATGAATCAACAATAACAAACTACCGTCATAAATAATAACATTAGAAAAGTTGTGAAGTTTTACAAATAATATTCAGCAATATTGTCTCTGACACATGTAATATGAAGTCAAAATTTGCGTAGTGCATATCACTTATAATCATTTGACCATAAGGCCTACAGTAAGTAAACTAAATAAAAATACAGGCCTATAATTAAACAGTGCTCGCTAAACTTTCAGTAGATACACATATGTGTGCTGTCACTTTATAATATACTAGTAAATTTATTGTTAATAGTGTTGATCAAAGAACTTAATGATATACTCTAATCTGCCAGTATCGGCCGCTTCTTGATGAGTATAATATAAATGTCTTCTCCACTCTGAGCAAAGATTCCTATTTGAATAATGGTTTAGCCAGAGTTGGTATCATTGTACTGTGTACATCATCTATTAAAAGCACAATTAATTTTAAATGATGAAATCATCAAGACATTTTGTTTGTCAATCCATCCTTGGTAGTATACTAGTGATCTGAGAGAGTAATTAAATACTCCTCAGACTAATGGCAGTCACAAAGGAATAAAAATGATTTGGTAAGTAAACTGAATATTAAAGCGCTTCTGTATCTCCCTCTTACAATTTATGTTAGTTCGGTTACAGATATTATGTTATTGTACCATTAAATGATTGGGACAATGAACATCGTAATGGAAAACTTATTTGGTTTACCTATCACTCGATATTATTTTGATAAACTCAGGAAATACCGAAATATTAGACGTGCTTAACCGTGTTTGTACCAAAAAAAGTAAGTGAAATCCCTACCATCCCGTTAATTTTCTTGCTCTAAAATAAAAATAACTTTTGTAAATCTTCCTTTCACCTCTTATTCACCCTGATGAATCTGTAGCCAAAACACCTAGCATAAGGGACATATAATATATATAGTAAATATATTAATATATATATATACTATATATTCATGTCAATCCGATGATACCCACATTATTTTTAAAGGCAAGATGTATATACTATAAAGTTAATATACTATATAGATTTCTCTAATATATCAGCCGTATATAGTATATAAGTATATAAGTATATATTATGATACGCTCTATATCTATGTTATAATGATATATATTTAATCTAATTTAGGAGAGTGAGTCTCATAGATAATATTATACTCTAGTAGAGGGTTAGTATGCATCCTATTCGTAAAACATCTTCTAAATCAGCTTTGATAAGACTTCATCATTTTTTTAATATTTAAAATTTGTCGGAAGCGTGCGTCTGCCGTGCGGTGCGATCAAGAGCCCACCACCACCGGCAACCGCATCCCTGGCACTTATTGCACCCCAGCTAAATTATTTCTCCGTTGCTTCTAATGCCGCCCACCGCCCCATGCTTTTATTTTTTTTCTCTTTTCCACCCCCTTTTACCGTTTCACACCATCGATGGAAATTTTCGCATGTCTAATGTTCAATGCTCATTCCGCGGATTCCCCTCACCGCCCGCACCAAAATGAGCGCACCACGCACCGCACCGCACCGCACCCGGTGCGTCGGCCAACCCTACTCCCGGGTGACGTTCGACAAAGTCTTACTGACAGGAGTGCTGGCGAGTGATAGCGAGTGCCGAAGCTTTGAAGTATAAAGCCTTACATTGGTACATTGGTAAGTGGTCTTCCGACGAAATCGCTGGCAGGGGATCATCATTATGCTCATCCACTTTGGCCACACCAATATCACTAACAGTCATTACATATCATTGAATTCTCCTCACATCTGCAAATTTTGTCACCGCCACACCCCTTAATCTGCTCACGACATCTTACTTGATTGTCGTCAACTGGACTCTTTTCACCGTCGTCATTTTTTCAAACTATGGTCCATATAATACCTCCTAAAATCTTATCCCACGTCTTGTTTCAATCATCCCACTTCATTGGTGTATCTATTTTCTCTTACTGACAAGAATTGAATATTTTTAATCAAATACAATTGTTTTTACTTTGTTTATAATTGTATTTACTTTTTTATGAAATAAAAACAGAATATTTAAAATTTTAAAAATTTATAATAACATTACTAAATATTATTCATTCCGCTATTCAAGTGATTCTTTTGATTGTGTTAAAATAAATATGAGTCAGGACCCACCACGTGGTGTTGATTGTTTTTCCATCCATCGTGGCAGCTCTTGTGAGCCTTGGTGGGTGAGGGGGTATGTCAGAATATATAAACAAAAAAAAAAAATATATATATATATATATATATATATATATATATATATATATATATATATATATATATATATAATATATATATATATATATATATATATAATATATATTATATTTATTATATATTATATATATTAGTGATGCAGCAGAGGTCATTTTTTTCGCATCCGATCTTGCGGGAGATATCGGAATGTTTGATTTTAACATTCGCGGATGCGGATATAATTTAACTTGATATGTTTCATATATTATATATATAATATATATATATATATATATATATATATATATATATATTATATATATATATATATATATATTTCTGTTTACCACAATCTATTATATAATCTTACCAGGGTGCGGGATGTGGACCCAACTCAAATGCACCCCACCAACCTTTCCCAAGCCCTCCGACCTTATGAAAGAGATTTTACAAATGGATTTATATACTTTTGCACTAGTATTGAAATTCAAATATTAGGAAGGTTGTGCTTGAGAAGCAAGCACCAATTAACCCTTATTCTTTTCTGCTGAAGAATTCTGTCTCTCTTTCATCCTATAATTAGCCCGAGCTTGCTAAAATACTCACTCACTTGGAACATAGTTTGAGAAACAGGCCAAGTTATTTCCTTTGCAAGCTTAACTCAAGCGTGGATTAACATTTTGCTTTACTATCCACCAACTGATAGGATCATCTTTTGTATCTAGCCGTTTTTCTTGATGATCAATCATTTGCACTACATTCTTTTCGTAATGGTGTGTTTCTTCATTTCACTACTGGGACTGTTAGAAATTCTCCAGTGTGAATATGTTATTGATTTTACTTGTAGAAGGTATTGGTTCTGAAGATTCGTTTTTTTTTTCCTTTTAATGGGTTGGCCCAAATTATAGACTGTTCGGATTGAGTTTTTCAACTGCAACAAAAGTTACAGTTAACTTGTTCTAATATTGTGTTACAAAAAATAAACTTTGCCTTTTAACTGCGGATCTAAGTAAGTTGCAATAATTTCCACAGAGCGAAAGCGTTTTTCTAGCTCTAGTTTTATTACATTTTTCACTCTTTTCAAAACTGTCATCATTTTCATTGAAGATGGTTTAAAACGGCTTCCTTGCGTTGAGATTAATGGTATTAACATCAGAGACTGGAGGCGCTGATTTTTTTTGGCAATCCTAATCTCATGTGACTCTGTTGACTCAAACTATTATGAACTTCATGCTGAAAGATAAATCATCATTACACAGTTTAGTAGAGTCCCATGTCTCTCATTTACAGTTTGCGTTCAGATTCATCTTGAGTATTTTTATTATAAATTTCTTTATCAAATCTCGACAATAAACATCCGCAGGGCAAAGCGCGGATGCGGATCTTTAATAATGTGCGGATGCGGATGTTACATGCTATCACTAATACTAATTATATAATTATATATATATATACTATATATATAATATATATATATATATATATATATATATATATATATATATATATATAATATATATATATATAATATATATATGGATTATGTATCTCTGAATATCTGCAACTATTTTCTTCCAATTTAATATTATGTACAGTCAAGATCATACTCAGACAAGAAAGTTAGGTACCACAGCTCCCTTGCTAGCGAAGTGATAGCATCATCTCTTTTTTTTAAAGTTACTGTGTGACTGAAAGATAATCACAAAACACATCTACCTTCGATTATGTGTGTAAATTTCTTAATTGTTTTAACAAAGGTAAGGAGTTCCTTGCTGTATATACTGTAGCACATTTCAGTAGGATTCAACTGATAACTGTAAAATCCAAACAGCTGTTTTTTTTTTATTTTCTGTAAAAATTATTACACCAGCAAGGCTGTCTGACTAGCATCAGTGATAATGGAAATTTTAGCATTAGTCGAAGGAAAACCCAAATGTATTGCATTTTTGAGGGCCAATTTGGCTATTTTAAAGGCTTCTGCCTCAGGATTGCGTTTTACTTTGTTGAGACTATGGTGCACCCTTGAGAAAAGAAAGAAGTGGAGAAGCAATTTAAGAAATACCAGGAAGAGAGGATCGAAAGTAATTTAGGCTACCTATGAAAGAACTCAGATCAGTAATAGTCTTAGGTTTCGGATTATTCCAAATAGTGGTAGTTTTATCCTCATTAGGGAGCATGGAACTTATCGGACACATCAAAACATAAGTATGTCATCTGAGATTGTCCAATTTCACACTTATCAGCACTAAGTCTCAATCAATCAATCAATCTCAAGGATTTGATTTCTGGTTTGAGGGTTAAGAGCTATTCAGGAGAGGCTGAAGGAGTTAGGAATGTTTTCTGCAGAAATAGCGATTTCTCAGAGGGGACAGATACAAGTCTACAAAATATTACATCTATTGATAATTCATAGACTAATAAATTCTCATATTAGACCAGGGACGGGTGAGACCAGGGGCACCAAGTAAAAAAATTAGAAGTCATGCTATCTTGATATGGAAAGAATTCATGAAATTATTAGTTGGTTGTTAATTTTTTTGAATGGTTGTTTTGCCACAATAGGTTGTTGAGTTGTGAATTGATATTGCAACATTTAAGAAAAGGGTTGGATAGGTATATGGATGGTTTTGGGTATCATTTGGTATATTTTAACTAAGCCAAAGTGGCTGGTTTTGAGTTACTGTAGTTATTAAGGTTAAACTTCATGTTATGACTATAACTAAGTTGTAGCTGTAGTGTGATTAGCATGTACTTAAGCTATAGTTTTTTCTTTTCGTTGTAGACTTTGTGTATACTATGTAAGCTATTGGCAAGCCCTATGGGGCTTTGTGAATTTGCATGAGCATGTTTGGTGATTGATTCTATTGGGTTGACTGGGACAGCCTCGATAGGCTCATGTGGCTTCTTCAGAGCTGGGCAGTACTTGAGTACAAATGTATTTTTTGTGTACTTAAAATAAGTATTTAAGTACTTTTCATAACCAGTAATAAAGTTCATAAGTACTGCACAGGTCTGAATCTGTAAAGAAATTTTTTTTTAATTTTAGGTTACCATTTTACGTTATTATCTGTTATGTTGAACATATAATTACATGTTATTAAGTATGTCACTGCAGGTGTTTGATCGTGTTGTGCAGCGAAGATGAAGCGCAAGCTATAGACAAGCTTGGTACGCCGTACGCGTTTGATCATGTTGAAACTGTCAGTGATCATGTTGAAACTAGCAGTGAAGAAAAGGACTATTGCAGTTTTGGAAAAAAATATCGATAATCGATATTTTAAAAAACGGGTCAAACTTTGTAAAGGCCTACAAAGAGTTTTGTGTAAAAGAATGAAATATAAAACTATTTAAGAGACTGACCCTCGTGAGGCTAATGACGATGATAGTGTCTTCCAAATACAAGAATACGAATTTGAGAATAATCAGGACTTACAGTACAACCTCTCTAAACATATCAAATGCGCTTCACATACTCTTAAGTTTAGTTGCAACAACTGATGCCAAGAAATCTCCAACAATTCCTTAATTTGCTTCAATAAATCACACTATAATGGGAATATGTACTGCCCTTTTGAATAAAAGTGGTCGACCAAAATCTGCCAAAGTGATCAACAAGGCCCTTGACTGCCAGCTTCGTTTGCCATGTCGTACTCTGTGGAACTCATTGTATGACTCTTTGGTAGTGCTAGTGAAACACAAAGGTAAACTTCCCCAATTGATGACTCATCTTGAATTACCACCCTTCAAATCAACTGAAATAGAATTTATTGTTGAATATGTTGATGTATTGGCACCGCTTTCAATCGACATTTATCGTCTTCAGGGGGAGAATAGTTTTTATTATGGTGAATTACTTACAAATCTACTTGTAGAAAACAAACTGGCAAATCTAAATACGAAGGCAGTAAAAGTATTGTGGCTCCCTCGTCAAAGCCTTCTTTCAATTTTTTCAAAAAAGATTTGAAACTTTCTTCAATTTGGAAAATGAACAAGTAGTGCACGAGGTGATAATTGCAAACATTACTCACCCATATTTCAAATTGAGGTGGGACACAATCAATACAAGATGGAACCATGAATAAAAAGAAGAGCTTGTGAAGAAGATACTCCTACGCGCTGCCACTGATTTGTCAACCCCCTAGACTCTTCAGTGAGCAAAACTGTATCGTCTAGGCAGTGAAAGGAAAGAGGACTCTAATTTGATACGGTTTTCTGTTTGAAAAGGAGGACAATATTGCCTATTCAGCCAGGATTTTCTCTTTTTTAATTAGAAAGATGTAGCAAATCCAATAGACATTGCAAGCTTTTTAGGTAATCAATCTTGGAAAGACTACCAGACTCGAAACTTGAAGAGCCTTCGAGCATTCATTTATTTCAATAGGAGCGCATTGATAAGAAAATTATTTGGTGTGGCATGTCAAGGTTAATTTGCCCAATTTATAGCAGGAAAACACAAAGTCCATAAATATGGTATTGGGCTCATACATCTGCGAAAGCGGTGGGGATTGTTGAAGACACTCTTCTCTTTTTGTGGTGCGCGGGAATGGGGTGATGTACGTTTAACACCAAGGATTGTATCCATTTCGGCGCGTCCTCCTGATAGGCAAGGGGAGCTTGTTGAAAGAGAACGGTTTTTTCCGGAAAAACTTGCTCCGGTGTTGCGGGAATACTAAAATTTAGCTTTTCTTAAATTTGCTATGGTGTAGTTCTGGTAGGATTGTTACTACTTGATGTGTTTAACCATGAATGTTTATTCGCTGTTTTCATGCGAGTAAACAGGGTAATATTTATACACTAAACTTTTCATTTGTTTATATTTTCTTAATTATTATTTAACGCGAGCGTTCAAATTTGTGCGATTGGAGATTTTTCGTTTTGTCAAATAGCTGTATGTTTCATCTTTTTGATAAAGAAGGAAGTTTAATGTTCCCAATCCTTATTGAGACTATGAGGGTGGTAGCCAAATAGTTATGTTCTATCAAACAAAAACGCTTTACAGGAGTCCAAAATTAAATCAAGTAAAATTAGTTTCATTAACATAATGGGATATCTATAAAAAAGTGTTAGTTCTTCTCACAAAGTTAATTGGACATTTACGGTATTAGTGTATTAGACAGATACGCTGTAAGTACCGCTTCTCTGTAAATACATGTGTACTTAGTACGATTGATTTAGTACTTGTTTAAAGTTACTCTATCTGTGATCTCTGGGCGTACTTTGTTACTTAGTACTTTCAAAGTACTTAATGCCCAGCTCTGGGCTTCTTACTGTCTCTATATTTCTTTGAGTGGTTAGTTTAGTGAGATATGTTTTTGAATGGCGAGTGATGATTCTCCCAACACACTTTTCAACTTCATGGTTAGTTGTAAGGGCGAGATTGTATAGTTTTGTGTGAATCCTCTCTATGAGAATCTGTAGCTCACATGATAACAAATGCACATGTCCGATCAATATTACGCCATGAGCGATGGTTCATTGGTCAAAATAGGCCACACTATGGCTATACTTTAGCACAGAATTAAGTGGCACTATGTCTTGTCCATTGTGCTTCTCTTTACTAGCTCTCGATGTAAAGTTCCATGGAATTATGTATATATTTAGATTAAATTAGATGAATTATGTGTGGTCTTCAATATCTCATTCTCACTATTGCTTCCATTTGGGAGCTGTTTTTCACTAATATTTTTCAATATATATATATATCTAGTTATTAAAGATATATAGAATCCTCATTGTAGTAGGAGTCACGCTGAGATGGGATAAATTCTAGAAAGAGGATATATTTAATAGTAGATAGACTCGGATAAGAGCTTATAGATAATTATTACTGCATAAACTATTATAGAGAGGGTTTCATTGGTATATTAGGTACTGATCCGATTATATATAATCATAAGCTTAGTGCTCACAATATTGCTATTTGTGTAGTATATCATAATCGTATTTAAAGTAGTTGATTTTGTTCCCCTAGAGGGAGCTATATAGGCTGATTATAATGATTTACTTTCTCACTTAGAGTTACATTTATTATACGTCTTGAGGTAGTTTTAGTTGTTATTTTGTTTAGTAAAATTTTCGGACTCAGTCTCTGTATTTTTTAACGTATAATCTTATAGTATCTTGGTCGTATAATTATTCTATATATTTTTCTTTGGTATATATATCGATTTTATGGAGGACATCTTTATTTCAGGTAATTAGGGTGAGTATAAGATAACCTAGTGGGAGATACTCACTCGATTCAATATAAATGAGTAACAAAGTGAAGGTACTACTCTCTTATCCTACTATATACATTAAGTTTGGTAGACTACATTATTTGGGTTAGTCATGCGGACCTCCAAGTATATTATAATTCAAATGAGTATTTTTATCAGTATTGTGAGATCATTGATTATTGAAGACAGTGTTTTATTACACCGCACAAAGAATTTTATGGAGTGTGGAGCGATTATGTACTCGCATGTGTCTGTCCCGAGTGTGTGCTGAAATTTTTGATTTAGATTATTTGAGATTGAAAAGTGTTTCAAAGTAATTGCTTTGCGAGAGAGTATGGGCATGCATGTTTTTCTCAAGTTTTCTGATGTAGGTTGGTATGTTGAATATGAGTGGGTGCACGCATTTATAATAGGGAGCACGATCGTGATTGGCGTGTCTCAAGTGCAATTGCAAGTTCTTCTTGTCTAATACTATTTGAATGTGGAAGTGTGACGCTGCAGAAAACCCAAGGTTCGAGCTAGAACGGTGGAGAGGTACTCGCTGTGAAGATAACAACGGCATGAGCTAGTCAAAATGAATAATGCTCTTTTATCTTAAGGTGCGCTGAGCCCTGTGAGGGTGTATCCCTACTCCTCCTTCTCTGTTAAAGAAGAGAAGTTCAAAAATGCATATTATTAAGTAACTAGCGTGCTGCTTGTCACTTTGTGGTGTGTCCACCTCGGAAGGAGGTATGGTTATGAATAGGATGAGCAATTCTTTTTTTTTCTTAAGTTCAAATACGCCAACCGCTTCGAGGGAGAGGAGTAAATTTTTGGCCCTCAGCGAAGTATATGAGTTTATGGTTCTCGAGCGAGTGTGTTCAATGAGATCATATTCTTCGCTCTCGCGGTGTCTTGAGTTGATTGAGAAATAACCTAGTTTAATTTTAGTTGAACAATTATGAGAAGCATTTGTTTGGAGTATTGTTCATTCTCATTTTCAAATGTTGGCTTTTGGTGCAAAGTACATTCGAAAACATTTCAAAGTTAACAATTTTAAACTCTAGTTGTTACTCATAAAAATTGCTATATTCTTCTGAATGAGTGCAATTCCTAGTTTGTGTATGGTTATATTTGTCTTGAATTTCCAAAACCATAAGCAATGATTTTAAACATAGTGCTATTTTTACCGTAGTTGGTGCATGCTTGTAATAAGAGAGAACTATTAAGAAGTTGCTCGTGTGAGAGAATAGTCGTCCCTACATGTTTTCTATAACAAGTATTTCACGAGAGTGCTGAGAAATATTCCAAAATTTTCACTCTAGTGTAGAGTGTGACAAGAATAACGTTGGTGTTTTTATATATCTCTTCCAGTCAGAAAATTTTGGTTAAGTTGCTCTTTAATGTATCTCTCATCTCGATATCTCCCCTGATGCTCTAAAAACTTACATTTTTCTCGATGCCGAGCGTGAGTGGCGTGTGTGTAAAGAGATATAGCACATATATATATCCTGGGATCTTTGATACATACTATCTCTCAGCAAAATCTTGTTCAAATAAAGCGAGCATGCGTCTTAGAACGGTGGCTGCGTATTGGTAGTGAGTATACTAAATTAACCATACGTTGGTCAAACAACAATTGTGATGGTGACATTGGGCGTATTATAACTCCTCCTAACTTTTGGTATAATCGCTTTATGTGAGATTAGGTGCTCGAGGATGTCAAGCAGATTGCTGATTTTCAGAAATAATGATATTGTTCGTGATAATGTCTTCTCTCTATTGTTTATAATAAACTGGAGGGTATATTTTCAGGCCCCATGTGTTGATAATACTAGAGCGGGTAAGGAATGGTCACAGTTGATGCCAAGAGCTCATATATGAGAAAAATATTGCTCATCAATCATACAGATTAAATGAGATAATACTTCTTGTTGGATATATAAAGAGTTCCGTTTTATATCCCTACTTTTGATGTGTGATTTATCGTTATGATATTTAGGGTGAGCTCTTGTTAATTGTGGTACATTCTTATAAATCGGGTGCTTTTTCTTTAGATATCAAACTTATACTATCCCACTTGTGTTGATTTATTTTGAACGTACACTAATGTAGAATAGTGGTGTGTTGTTTAATATTCATCACGGTGAATGAGTGTGCTTTATAAAATTAAGATATACTCGTAAATGGTAGAGAGGAATTTTTTATATTAACAACATTTGATGCTCGAGACGGTATAGGCATACCCGGAAGTGAGTGAGGAATGACAAGTATATATCAATTATCTCGTATTTGACCTGTTTAAAGGATTAGTCAATATAGTGATTATCATATGAATGAGAAACTTCGATTGTATACTCGAACTCCTTTTTTCTGATAATTGATATATGTGCATTACTAGGATCGCTCTACCTTCTCTCAGATCCGATCACGTATGAGTTTTCGTGTGTATTCATAGATACATTTCTCGGAATTTTACCTCTTGGATTAAAATTTTAGGCTATTCGCCTTGCTCTAAAACCTGTACTTACGTTACGGACTGCCATATTTAGGGATGGTTCGCGCACCAGAGTCTAGTTGCTCCTCGATATATCTCGAATCTCATGTGTGACCATGAATGAAATATTTATTGTTCTGCACATATGCTTAGTCAGTTGTAAAGAATATCGAAGAATGATGATCTGTGAAAAGCGGACGTTGCCGCGTTATGGAAGGCTCGAAACAGCACTTTTAGGCATGAATAATATCAGTACTGTTTGTGGCGAGGGATAAATTATACACGCATTCACACTAAGTTAAGAGGAGAAGATTTTGTGCTCGCACACTCACCTCTCGCTTGTATTATATTTATGCAAATATCGTGATTTTCCTAGAAAGTTTGGTTGCAGAGGGTGTAATTTCTTCGTCCGAGACACTCTCGACTGTGATACTCAGTGCCGCGAGAATATGGCTCTATAGAGGCCTTCCAGGTATGAATCAAGTCAAGGTTTTGAAAGCGGAGTAGAAACTCTGTGCATTGCAACTCTTGCACGACTAAAAATAGACGAGATTTCTAGCACGAGAGATAGCGATTCTTCATTTGTAATCACTTCACGTGTGCTCCCAGGTATTCACGCTATGTTTGTGTAAAATAACATTTTCTCTCTCAATCCCAAAGGCGTCACCAAGTTGTTAGAAAGTGAAATTTCATTCTCAATATTCTGCTTACGATTCTTGATTTTTTTGTTAATATCTTCATATATCTCATATGTGTTTCTCTCTCTCTCTCCCTCACTCACACTCTCACATCAGATATATATGCAGGAAATATACCATAATCAGTGTTTGCCCTATTGATATTTTTTGGATTTCTGTGGCATGCATGACTGAGCATCGAGAACACACTCGCGCCGCGCTCTCAATTTGAGTGGTCACCAGAAAGTGTGAAGTATAACTTAAACTCTATATAATTAGAAGTAAGTTTAGCTAGTAAAAGACGGTTGGATACATATGGATGTGTGTAAAAAAGAACTCCACTAACCATCATATGCGATGGCCTGGTCTTCAGAGGTGTAAAGAAATAGAGTCTCAATACTCGTTATAGATAGAAATAGGTACACAAGATGATTGATTACTGGGTGGTGCACACACGCCAGCTCGCGCTCTCCACACACGCGCATCATAGATGGACGCCAGATTGCCCTACTTTATTCACCCAAGTATATAAGGGTATATTAAAACGAAAATATTTGTATCTGCGCCAATTTTTTACAAGTTGTAAAATTTAATTCTAACAGGGTAGATTGGAAATAGTTAGAAGACAGTTTTTAATCTGGAGATAATAAAGAGAAGTCAGGAGAGTTTATTTCTTTATATTCTGTGGTTTGTGCGTTTTGTGCAAAAATAATAGAGCACATACTATATGCTCGTAACTCACACTTAAGGAATATCTCGGTGTGATGGTGAGTGATGACTCGGGCGAGTAACTCACGCACACGTTTCTCAGTTATCAGCCATGCCTCACTCAAACACTCTTGACGAGTATACCCCAGAGAAGGCTCACTACCATAAACTCCCGCTCGTCTAATTATATACATACTCTCCTCTCCGCTGGAGTCCAAACGCTTCTCTCCGCCGCGTATTCCCTCGCGACGTGGGAGAGAAACTAATATTTTTAAACATTTCCACCCGAAGTAGTTCACTCAGCAAAACCATTGGGGTATATACAGATAAATAAATATTATTTATAATCTAAATAATAAAATTTGTCAAAATCGAATCGAGTTAAATAAAGGCCATAATTAAATTTCTTTCTTATCAGTTATATATATATGAATAATTAAAAAGTCTAGTTAGCTAGCAATACCAAAGGATCTATAGTTTCAAATTTGAGGCTAAGCTCAAAAAATGCAAAATAGTCAAACTTATAATTATATTATTTTATACGTATCATAGTTTGAATTTGTAAGAGGCGTATATAATTGTGGGAAGTGTAAGACTAATTATTTTGTATTAGAAAATAAAATTTTATATGGCCTAACAGTATTAATATAAAGCATAACTATGTAATTTTGATAATAGTTATTTTCCAAAAGTATTTGAGTGTACATGTACATAGTAGTGAGAGCATTCAATGGTTTTCAATATCAATTGTTCTCTTTGTGATTAGTTATATCTCAAATTCTGACTTGATGGTTTTAAATAATCATTTAATATACTGCTGGTAAGTGCCAAATGATTATATTAACCCTCTACAGCTAACACATCTAAATTATAGAAAAAATCATCTTTAATAATGAGTAGGACACTCCATAGTGATGAAAAGGATTGTCTGTGAATTAATAGCTATACAGGTGGTGTTGTGAGTAAATGATAAATAGAATAATAATAAAATCCTATTGGCGTGCAGACAGTAATGTACGGCTCTAAATTCTCTCGAAGGATTTAGAAAGTTTGCTCGTGAGATATTGAGAGAAGAATACATCTTGATTCACTTATTTCTCAAATTCTCAAAGGACAATCCAGCTTACATAAGTAATTCTGCCATGGCTCTTGAACCCTATAGCAGCAGGAGGATGACAATTTAAATTCTTGACAAAAAAATTGTTAACATTCAGATCTCTGACAACTCAGTTTGTTATACATAAAACAGATTTTTGCTATGGGGAGAAGTTGCACTTTAGTCAGAGAGTCGTGAATTTTCACTACGTGAGCGCATAACTCAAATGTTCATTCTGAAGTATTACTACCATACATTGAACCTCCACCCGCTCCCCTTGAGCCACTCAAATAAAAACAAAAAAAAGCCTTATTTCTTCACAGACAATACTCCCATCTCATATATTTTTATAATTTTTTTTCCTCGAAAATCTAAATCTAAAAATTATGTGGTATTTGGTGTTTCATATTTTTTATATTGTTCTTAAGAAGACTCAAATTCAGCTAATTCTTATATGATCTATTTGCAGTTCTTAACTTAGATATTTAATATGACACTCAATAGAGTGTTCAGAGAAAAATTTTACATTTTTTAAGTGTTATTTTGAACATAAATCATTATTACCTTTAAAACTTAAGCTTTAGTAAATCTCAAAATCATAATCAGAGTCCCAACTTATTTAAGATGCTCAGTTTTACTATGTAAAATACCATATATAACATTCAGCATTTCAGAATGGACTATATCACTATAGATAATAATATATGTAAATGCCATTGAAAAAATATTACTTTCATCTCCTTTCCAAGAAAAGATAACGCTATTGGCCTTTTCAAAACAAGCTCCGTACTTAAATGACAAATGACACATTAGGTGTCATGATTATATTTTTTCTTAAATAGTATTTGAGTTTTCTCATGCGATTCAATAAAGTATCAGGGGTTATTAGCAATAGCAATATTCTTGCCACCATTGGGGTCGATCATTCTCTCCCTCTGGCGCATGAAAGAGTGATTTTGATTTTACAATGAGTTTTAAAAACAACAAAAAGCAATAACTAATAATAATAATAATAATAGATAATAATAATAATAATTGAATTGAAAATTGATTTTATTCAGGAAAATAACAAATACTTTGTATTTTATTAAACTTATTTGTAATATTACATGTAGTGAATACAAAACTTAATGGTATGATATACAATTTCTGAAAAGGGATGGGGAATAACCTTGGCATACTATTTAGCACAAATGTAATGTTCCTAAATATTGAGCTCTCCCCAAAATCGCAAGACCAAAATATAATTATATATATTATAAGTTAATTGGGTTCTATTGGTGATCTATATGTGGTTCTAAAAGAACCAATTTTAAAATGCCCATTGCAACGGCAAGGCATGATCTGGTAACCAATAACCGAAATTCAGCTCTAACCCAAGAAAATCAATACAAAATATTTTTATCAAAATAATATAATAGGAACAGTTTTTAGCAATGATTAAAAATAAATAATCACTGCTAAATAATTAAATAAATAATAATCAATAAATAAATAAAAATAAATAATAATAAATAATGATAGTATATAATAATAATATTCTTAATCATAATCAGTAACAACATACAATAATAATAAAAATAAATGCTCATAATCATAAAAATATTTCTAATTTCTGAAGACAACATGAATTGAACTAGCAACAACAACTCACAACACCACAAACAAAAAGACAAAACAACAGTAACAACATAATCAAACAACAACAATACATAGCAACCTGATAATAATAATAATAATAATAATAATAATAATAATAATAATAATAATAATAATAATAATAATAATAATAATAATAATAATAATAATAATAATTAACAGCTAATAATTTTTTTATTAATAATAATTATTTGTGGAATAAAAATGGTGTAAAATAATGTTTTATGAATGTGTTTTTGGGAAGTTTTTGAAGTTAGTTATAATAGGTTAAAGTTTCAAAAGCAGTGAGAGTAAATAATATAATAATAATAATAATAATAATGATAATGATAATTAATGATAATGATAATATAATAAATTAATTAAAGCTAGATTTTACAATAGTTGAATAGCTGAGTTTATTTATTAAATTTATTAGATAATAAGTTTTTTATTTTATATAGTAAAAAGACTAATAGCAGTTTTCGGTTTAATGTTTATGGGCATTTGAGTGTTAAAAGATTTAGTGCTTTTGCAGTGACGCTTGAGTGGGCTTTTTTTAAGTCTACAGAAGGAAGCGTTTATATGTAAGTATTATTTCGTAAAATATGAATTACTATTCTGTCTCGCGTCTTGCTTGTCTGCAAGAAAAATGCCTAAGAAGAAGTTGCAGCATTTGTTAGTGGATAATTTTATGTATTTCTTATAATAAGTAATATATATATTTAGCAAGTCTTAAACTGCAATATCTTTAGTTTTTCATTAGAACAGGGGTTTGTATGCTGGCTAAAAGCTCTCATAATTGCTGAAATGTTAGGGCGAAGATATAAGAGGACGTTTTTTAATTACAAAATAGGTATCGGCTGGATTACTGAGATTACTTGTGGGTTCATGCTGAGGATAGGAAGAATTATAGTATATATGGTGGGTTTTGAGGGAACAACATCTCCAATACAAATATAATCAAACTGAGCGATGAGATAATATTTTTTCTTAAGGATGAAAGGAGGTCTACAAATACCACTTTTATTTTTAATCTGCTAGCACCATAATGATAGCTCATAGCCAGCAATTGGTCACTAACCCATAGTTTGGATTGATAACATAGTATAACGTCTATAAAATGTGCAGTTGGAAAAAAAAAATTGGTCAGGAAAGTCATGTCATCGATTACTTTATTCCCAGTATTTTAACATTTGAAGCCCTATGAAGTTCCACTTCGCTAATTTCAAATATAATATCAAGTAATAATAATAATATATAATTAATTATAATATATAATAATAATAAAATAATAATAAAATATAATAATAAATAATATAATAAGTACATTATATATATATATTGCTTTGAGCCTTTTTTGTTTTGTTTAATTTTTTCTATATTAGGACTTCCAAGTAATATTGTAATGAAATGTATTCTTATAGTAGGTAATATTTCTATTCCTTAGGAAGTATTGGATTAAGGATGTAAATAAATGGTCTAAAAAATATGTTTATACCCTTTCAAGTATATTTGATAAATTATTTTGCACATACGCCTAGACTTTTTTTTTATTCTGGGGTGTATTACCTGTAGTAGGCTACTGTGGAAGTGTTCGCAAATCATTGAGATATTGTAAATATACCTGTGCTTTGTTTAAAAACACATTTTTAATCATTTAATGGAAAATCAAGGAAGTTCCACAGTATTTATAAATTCCAACGCGAACAAAAAGAATAAAAGAATGTTCTCAAAATAACTTCTCGTTTAATGAACTTATCTGCCGTACTAAAAGGCTCTATATAGTTTTAAAGATTTTATTCAGTGTAGCAAGAGTGTCAGTTTCAAGCTGCGCTCTTAGAGGTGTTTCGGGCTGCTGATTAGAGTTTTTGCTTTGTTGGGACTTATATATAGATTGAGTGTCTGGTCAGAAGCAGTGAAGGCGTGTGAAGATAAAGGCAGTGAATAGATGCTGAACAGGATAAGTTGGATTGAAGTTCCTCTGTGTGTTGCTATAGAGATGATAGTGGAGTAGTGAGTGAGTCTAATTATGATTATTGAGGAGGTGGCAGAAACAAATGTAGATAGGAGTCTGGGTGGTATAAGTTGAGAGCGAAAGATATATATCTGTAATGTACTCTGGTGGTGAGATTCTAAATAAGTAAGGGAGAAAAGGTTTTTGAAAGACATTTTACATCTAATATCCAGGAAACATGGGAGGAAAGAAGATGATGTAAAAGGATGTTGAGAAAAGATTGGAATAAAAGGAGGATAGGATGATTCAACGTGACAAGTATGGTAGAATACTAGAATTTCTTAATCTAAATGAGAGCGAAAAAAATAGCCAATGAGAATAGGATAAACCAGGTAATTGATGAGAGTGATTAGAAAGTTCAGTACAAGATGACTAGTGTGGGAGTTGATTATAGGGGGAGGATCAATGAAATGGATGTACAATGTTTATACTGTCTAATGAAAAGCAATATACTTGATACAACAATCAGAGGACAGATCGGTGTTAGCATATTGTGGAAGAGATGCTTTTGGAGTATCAACAACTTTTAAAATGGATCTAATAAATTGTGTGTGAGGAGAGGGATGTCAGGAGTGAAAGCAATAGGAAAGACAAGTGGGATGGTGGAACAAAGGAAAGAAGGAGAAGAATTGAAATGAGTGAAAGGGGGAAGTGAGTGAAGAATTAAGAATAAATCTGAAGAACAATTTGGTGAGGTGAATGAGATGATATTTTTGGGTCCGCTCATTGTGATGTCCACAAAGAGATACCATTGAGAATATAAGAAGAGAGAGAAGTAGGAGGATTGCTAGAGTGAATTTCAATGCTGGGAAACAGGAAGATAGTTATGGAAGAGAGGCGTATGCGAGGAATGGATCATTAGATACGCAGACATAAGGTTTTAAAACTTTTTCTCTTAAGATCGAATCTATTGCTACCTCTGCTATATAGACGTAATAATAATTAGGCTCGTTGTATTACCACATATTTTATGTGTCCATTGATAATATAATGTATATGATTACAATGTAAAGTGCTATATGTAATGTAAATTACTGTAACTGATACATAATAATAATCTATATATAATTATAATAATAATATTAATACATATTACTAAGACAAATGCGAACAATGATTGACGGAAACCTCGTTCACATTCACGGTGATACACGATCATAAATCCGCAATGTGATTGTGAGCCTACTGCATCATTTTGCGTACCCCAAGTAATCACTTATGCGTGCCCCCACGAGTGGTATGCGTACCCCATCTTTGTGTCGGAGACCACTAGTGGTGAGTTCAATGGCACAATTGAGGGATGGACTCGAATAGGTGTGGATCTACAAAACGGATATAAAAAGAACCGGACTTATTCTAAGTTGTGAATTGAAAAGAACAGATTGTATGGAAGTATAGAAGAGATATGGATGATATGGTAACCAGGCTTTCTAATGTAAGTGAGAGGAAGAACAGATAATAATGGAATCAGTGAAAGAGATATGATGGATTGGATAAGTTCGAGATGCTTGGACTTGTCAGAGAATATTGTGATACGGTGAAACGTTTACTAGCCTTATAGGATTTTATGCCTCGAGTTTAGTATTTCAGAATGAAACAGGGATTAGAGATGGACACACTCGCGAAAGATCTATGATATTGGATAAATTAAGGAAATGAATATAGCAAGCCTCTTGAGATCGACTTCCTGTTTTATTAATCAGGTGCAGTAGTGATTTAAATAAGATATTTATAAAAATACTCTTTACGTATATGTAGGGAAATAGGAGATTAGCATGGGTATCTCAGAATGAGGAGGATACTGTTGATAAAGAAGAAAATAACGAGAAAGATTGTGATGCAGTAGGGGATATAGGAACAGAAGAATTTAAAATAGTTTGAGTCCCTATAATAAGTGAAGAAGAAGGAGGAGAAAAGGTGGAGGAAGAGGATAGGAATGATCAAAGGAAACAGCAGGAGATTATGACAGAAATAAAGATTGGAAAAAGGTATAGATGCAAGAATAAAGAGAATGGAGAGTGTATGGATGTGAAAGTGTTAAGTAGAGCAGGAAAAGCGCAGAATAAAGGATGGAGTGACAGTTATAATATTCAAAATGTGGAGAATGGTGAACGTAGTTGGATTGACTTTAGAAATTATCAGGAGACTGAAAGTATCGAGGATCAAGAGGAGGTGTGGTTGGGCAATTGGGATGATAAAAAAAGTTTTGACAGCTAAGTTAAAGTAAATTGATAACTGGGAAGCGAATGATAATAATAATAATGATAGAGGACTATCTCTTAGGTGAGTGATTACTAAAAAATTGAAGGAGAAGAAATGGGTTTGTAAAGCGAGATTGGTTGCAAGAGGGTTTGAAGAGGAGGGAGAGGATTTAATTACTGAAGCTCCAACTTGCTCAGGTTGAGTATAATATACTTGTTTGAGTATAACAAATAGTGAGGGATGGGAATGTAATTCTATTGACATTAGATATCTTAATTAACAAGGAGATGCTATAAAGAGGAGGGTTTATGTGATTTCTCCTACAGAAGCAAAAGAGCAGTGTATTTGGGAATTAAAGAAAACTGTTTATGGTTTAAAAGACTCGACGAGAGCTTGGTATGACAAGGTAGTTGGTGTAACTGAGGAATTAGAAGGTGTTAAAAGTAAATTAGAGCCGGCATTATTTTTAAGGAAGAAAGAAGGGAGATTAATAGAGATTATGTGTACACATGTGGATGATTTTTGTTTAGGTGGTTCTAAACAATTTATGGATGAAGTTATAAAAGGTATGAAAGACGTTAGAAATAGGTTCAGAAGACGTTAGGGTTTTAAGTATATAGGGGTTAATATACATGAGTACGAAAGGGGTGTGTGTGTTGGAATAAGAGAAATATATGGAAAGTATAAGTGTTTCGCATAAGAGATTTTTTTGGTGATAGGGAAATGGGGAGTAAGAAATTGACTTTATATAGATCGTTAGTGGGATAAATTAATTGGGTGAGCGGTCATACGAGACCCGACTTTTGTTATTCAGTGAGCGAAAGTAGTAGATTTTTTTAAGGGAGGGAATGTGGAGGAAATGAGGAAACTAATTTGATAATGCTGCTGCATAATCATTCTTCTCCTTTTCAGCCAGATAAAGTTATAAAAAGATATAAAGATTAATAAACTTAAGTAATAATTTAATAGTTTAAGAATAATTTATAAGACTTAATAAAAGACTTTATAAAAAGCTTATGTAATAATTTAACTTAAGTAATAATAGTTTAAGAATAATTTATAAGACTTAATAAAAGACTTTATAAAAAGCTTATGTAATAATTTAAATGTTTATTGAGAATTTAAAGAAGCGTAAAGAATTAAAGAACAACAATAATCGATAAAGGAAGATTGAAAGACAAAGACTTATAATAAAGAAATAAAGAAAAAAGAAGAATAAAAAGAGATGAATAAATAGAAAAGAAATAAGAGAGAATTATAAATTACAACTACAAGCAATAGGAAGACGGAACTACCATAGTAACAACAGTAAAAAAATATATATATTAGTGATGGGCCGATTAAGAATTTTTGACGATGATGATGACTATAATAAATTATGACGATGATGATAAATTGAAAAAATATATTTTTAAGAATTTCTATTAATAAATTATGGATTAAAATGAATGAGAAAGTAAAATACCCAGCAGCAGAATTAATGATGAAATTAGAAGGAAATGCTTTTGAAACCGTGAAGAATATATCTCTGGAAGATTTAATGAGTACTAATGACCTACTAAAAAGAAAATACCAGAAAAGGATGGAGAACATACAGTTTATCAAAATAAAGGAATTTAGAGATATCAAGCAAATGAAGAATGAAAGTATAAAGGATTATATCTTCAGATTCGACAACCTGAGGATTGAAACTGAAGGAGTAGCAGAGATGACATATCCGAAGAAATACTTAGCTTTTACATTAATAGACAATATGAGCAACATCGAAAAGAAAATAATACTCAGTAAAGTTGGGGATATTAAACAAGAAAAAATTTATGAGTCAACACAGGAGGAAATATTACATGTGATGGATTCTGTATTAACAGACATGGAAGAAAAAAACGCCAAAGGAAAACCCAAAACATGGGTATCAAGGAGAAGAATGTATATACTGTCATAAAACTAATCACAAGAGTGAACAATGTTTCTATAAGGAAAAGTGTAATATTTGTAAGAAAAATAATCATAAGACAGAAGACTGTTTTTTTTTCCAGAAAACATGAAAGGAAAATGTTTTAAATGTCAAGAAATGGGTCATTCATTCAAGAACTGTACAAAGAAAAAAAAAACAAGCACCCTCAAGTGAATCAAAGAGAACATATTATAATAAAGAGATAATGGAAGAGAATAATAAGAGTGAATTGATAGAAGTGCTGGGAATAATAGATTCAGGATGTTTGACATCTGTAGTGGGAACCATATGACTATCAGCCATTTTATCGAATATGTCAGAGAAATACATTAGGGAAGTGTCAAAAAGCCAAAGGAAAAAGGAAGGTACACATATATTTGGCAAAACTAGATATGAAATAATAAAGGAAATAAGCTTACCATGCAAGATGAAGGAAAAAGTTTCAAATAAAAATAGATGTAGTTGAAGAAGACATACCTCTTTTGATAGGAAAGAAAACATTAAAGAACATAAGAGCAGTAATAGATATAGAAAAGAATTTGATACACCTGAAGGACATGGGTATTTACAGTATACCAATAATAGAAAACGAAACAGGACACGATTGTGTGACTCTGATGGAATTAGGAAAAAGAAATTGGAATGGGCAATTTAAGGAAGGATGGATAGATATGGAAAAATTAAGAAAAGAAAAATTATTAAAGCTACATCTGCAATTTGGTCATGGATCAAGTAGAAAAATATTTCAACTTATAAAGGAAGCATATGAAAATAAAACCACTTCAGAAATATTAAAAAAAGTAATGGAAGAGTTAGACCAAATTGTTAAAGATTGTAAGATGTGTCAAAAATTTAAACCAACACCACCCCATCCAATAATTGGATTGAGAATGGCACAAAAATTTTGTGATTTGTTACAGATGGATATAGGAGAGATAGAGAATCATAAATTTATAGTTATGATAGATACAGCAACGAGATATGTTCAAGCTGAATGGTTATGTGGAAAAACAAGTAAAGAAATCATAGAGAAGATATTAGATAGATGGGTATCATACTTTGGAGCACCAAAGATAATAATGTCAGATGCAGGAAGAGAATTCCACAATAATGATATGGAATATTTCTGTGCAAAATTCAACATATTATTGAAAAGGACAGTCAGAGAAAGCCCTTTTAGCAACGTATTATGTGAAAAATATGTTGGGTTAATAAAGGAGTCAATATATAAGTTAAGAGAGGATGGATTCTGTAAAGAAGAAAGCTTAAAATGGAGTGTCTATGCAAAGAATCAATTAACTAATGTTAATGGATATTCTCCAAATCATTTAGTATTTGGTAGAAACAATGTTATACCGAACTATGTCGATGAAAGGGATAGTAATCCAGCTTTGTTTGATGATATAGAAGAAGATGAAATGATGAGAAATGTGATGAATGCGATATCAGAAGCCAGGAAACATCATATAGAACAGGAATCCTCAGAAAAAATAAAAAGGGCATTAAGAAAGAGAATAAGAGAACATCCTATAGAAAAGTCACTTATAGGAGACAGTGTTTATTATAAAAGAAATAATGCAAAGGAATGGAGAGGCCCTGCAAAGGTAATTGGAAAAGAAGGAAAGACAGTTATATGTAAAACATGGAGGGACATTCTGAATAGGCTACAGTACACATAAAAGAATAAAAAGTGTGAATTACCCTGCTACCGACTAATAATGAAGGATACATAACCTGAATTATCAGAGGAAAAGTGAAGAAAAACATGACACCATTGTTGATGAAGACTCGGAATCAGAACAGATGATGAGAAGAATCATGCTGACAATAACAAAAGATAGAAAAGAAAAACAAGATACTCAAGATAGATTAAAGAATAAAAAGATATCAAATTTATGAAATAAGAAATAAAGAAACGAGTTAAGCATATAGAGTAAAGATTTTGAGAAGAGCTGAAAATACACAAGGCAATGAAACTCTATTATTATAAGTCTCAAGACATGGATGATGACAGTTTTAAATGAATAAATTTGAATGAATACTGATCCAAATAGCAAATTATCATGAAGATGTCGCGTGAAGAGGACGACGCAAAATGAAGATGTTGATTGACAGAGGTTACAGTACTGAAAGCAAGAGAATCAAGGTAATCAGAAGAAGATGTTACACAATTATGTATGCACATTACTTGAAGAGAAGTTGAAACGCAAATAGAAAATGCATTAATTGATTGTAAAACAAAACAACTTATAGAAGAAATTGTGAAGATAATGCAGAACAGAAATTATATCCACAATGAATGGATAGTAACAAAAAAAATAAAAAAAAGGTAAAACAATTACAAAGGCAAGACTTGTGCAAGAGGATTTTAAAGAAAAAAGATATGTGATTAAAGTGGTGTCACTATGTACCCCGGATACTATAAAGATTTTCATGAATATCACTCAAGCATATGAATGGCAAGTTAGAACACTAGATGTAAAGACAGCGTACCTGCAAGGTCGGGAAATGAAGAGAGAAGTCTTTTTACAACTTCCACCAGAAGCGAAAACAAATAAAATATGGAAATTAAGGAAAACAGTTTACGGATTAAAGGATGCAGCAGTGGCCTGGTATCTATCAATGAAGGAATTTTTAAATAATCATGGTATGGTCCAAAATATATACGACCCTACCATCTATCATTATAAGTCTGGTAAACAACTAGAAGGAATATTGTGCATCCATGTTGATGATTTGATGTTTGCTGGATCGGAAAGGTTTCACAAGAAAATGATAAAAGAATTAAGTAAAAGATTTACAATGGGTGATGTAGAAGAAAAAATGTTTAAATATATTGGTATTGATATAAAAAAGGAAAATAATGAAATAATTCTAAGCCAAATAAATTACATTAAGGAACTAAAGGTAGTGTCACCGGAGGAATATTCAGATAGAGAAGAAAAAAAATTAGAAAAGGAAGAGATGACAATATATAGGTCTTTGAATGGGAGTCTGAATTGGATTTCACAACATACAAGACCAGATTTATCATTTTTTGTAAGTGAAATGTCTAGAAAGAATAATAACGGGACAAATAAAGATATGAAGGAAATTATAAAAAGGATTAATAAATTGAAAAATGAATGCATTGAAATAAAAATGAAACCAATAAGTAACAAACGAATGATAATATGTTATAGTGATTCTTCTTTTGGAAATATAGATGATGGAAGCACACAAGTCAGCTATATTATATTTATAAAGGATATTACTTTAGACAATAGTAATGTTAACAGTTGGAAATCTAAGAGAGCACACAGAATAGTAAGATCAACGATGGAAGCAGAAATGGTGGCATTGCTTGAATGTCTTGAGGAAGCCAATTACATAAGAGAGGTATGGAAGGAGATAACAAGTGAAACATTGAAAATTGAAGTAAAAACTGATAATCACTCAATAAAGAAAGCCCTAGAATCCAATACAGCGATTAAAAACAGAAATCTAAGGATTGACATTGCAGCATTGAAGAGTATTCTAGCTGAAGTGGAAAAATATGAAATTACTTGGATTCCTGGTGAACAACAAGTAGCAGATGGATTAACAAAAGAATTTGGAAAGAAAAATATATTAATCAATTTTATAAAAAACGATGGGAGAAAGGATGTCAAGAAAAGAAATTAGAGGAAGAAAAAGAATCAGATAAAGAATGATAATGCATAATCATTCTTCTCCTTTTCAGCCAGATAAAAGTTATAAAAAGATATAAAGATTAATAAACTTAAGTAATAATAGTTTAAGAATAATTTATAAGAAATAAAATGTTTGCCATGAATGATATGTAATAATCTTAAAATGTATACTAAAGATTTTGCGGAGATAGATTCGTATTCATATATTTGCAACATTTTGGAGGGAAATTCGGTTCTCAATAAAGAAATAAGGAAAAAAGAAGAATAAAAAGAGATGAATAAATAGAAAAGACATAAGAGAGAATTATAAATTACAACTACAAGCAATAGGAAGACGGAACTACCATAGTAACAACAGTAAAAAAATATATATATTAGTGATGGGCCGATTAAGAATTTTTGACGATGATGATGACTATAATAAATTATGACGATGATGATAAATTGAAAAAATATATTTTTAAGAATTTCTATTAATAAATTTAACAAATTTATAATTTGAAAGAATTAAAATGTGTTCACTTCATTCTTATTTAAATGTGTAAATACATTAAGAGCCGCATTAATACATAGAAAGTTTTAATGTCATTCATTATCATCCAGGTTTATTTCTAATTTCTATATAATAATAATAATAATAATAATAATAATAATAATAATAATAATAATAATAATAATAATAATAATAATAATAATAATAATAATAATAATAATAATAATAATAATAATAATAATAATAATAATAATAATTTCTCTTGATTAATTATAACACTGGTCTACAAAAAAAAAAAATTTTCTGGCATGGACTTTTCCAGCAGTTTTATACTAATTCGAGTATGCAGATTCCAAATCTGATCTCAGATTTGCTCTATCACATTCCATTTCTATACAATCGGCAAACCCCATTTTCATGGATTTTACTCGAAATTAACTCTTTATCACTGATGATTGCAATTTGTTGCAAGTCAGTGACTGCTTTAATGATAAAAGATAGTATTGTATTGGGACAATAATGTGTTTATTAATATCATTTTATGTACATTTCACAATTTATTACATTATTACTTTATTACATATTACAATCATTTTATGTTCATGTCACAATTTGTGTAATATTTTCCATTTGCAGGTTGTGATCTAACAATGGCTATAACATCCAAAAGAAGGAGATGCCGTAATGACACAGACATCTTCTGCTACATCTGTGGACGCAGTGAATACCAAAGGGAAAGCGAAATACAGAAGGACCAGAAGAGTGAGAATTTTGAAAGAAGAAGGATAGAAAGACAATTTATTGAAGAGCTGAATTAGATAGAGTCTGGGAATCTACTGAAGATTTGGAATATTTTAAGAGGAGAGAGACAGAAAGGTAGCTAGAAATTTCAAAGGAAAAGAAAATTATGATTTTAGATTTTAAAAATGTAAAATTTTGAACATTTAATTTGATTTCATTTGTAATCTGGGTTCGAGGAGCTGCAAAATTTTAAAATCATTTCTCTTGGCTATTTTTGAATATTAATTATTAAATAAAGAAATAAAATTATAAAGAAGAAATTTAAAATAATAAATTGTAGCTGAAGCTGCCTCTCTCAAGTCTATTGTCGAGTCATATGAAGTAAATTTTCCAAATTCTCTTCCACTGATAGCAAAGGGCTGGAAACCCCTTCTATCACCTTTATCTTTTCATGAATGGTGGTGACATAATGTTTAACATATTAATAGTAATAACAGTTATAGTGGTGATAGTCATAATAACATTAATGTTAATAGTAATTTTTAATATAGTGAATAATGGTACATAATATTAGTATATAGTGAAAAATAGTGTATATCATAATAATATTAATATTAAAACATAGTGTGTAGCATAATATTTACATTAAAATATAGTAATTAGTGGTGATTAATAGTGAAATATTTTGTTTAGCATTTTAATAATAATAATAATAATAATAATAATAATAATAATAATAATAATAGTATTATATGCATGTTTATGTGTATGTACTGTATATGCGTGTGTATTTATATATATATATATATATATATATATATATATAATATATATATATATTTATATATATATATTATATATATATATATATTATATATATATATATATATATTATATACGGTAAGTATATATATATATAATATATATATATAATAGTATATATAATATATATATATATACTATAATATATTATATATAGTATTATATATAATTATATATTATATATATATATATATATATATATATATATATATATATATATATATTGTTAAAATATAAGGGTGTGTGATCATAAAAAATTTATGAACTGTTGGTTAAAAGACAAAACAAAACTCACTTTTGACGGATTCTTTTTTCGTTTGCAACCATAAATATTGGAAACGCTATGCACCCACTTCAAAGGGCCATAGGT
This sequence comes from Trachelipus rathkii, assembly GCA_015478945.1. Lineage (NCBI taxonomy): Eukaryota > Metazoa > Arthropoda > Malacostraca > Isopoda > Trachelipodidae > Trachelipus > Trachelipus rathkii. The sequence continues at coordinate 3,954 of JABUQX010022419.1, read as the reverse complement.
CATTTCATCTAATGACGAAACTTTGTTCCCTTTGCTCGCAATTAGTGTCCCTTTATTTTTGGATAATACATAAAAATGTAGATGTCTTCTTTGGTCGACGCCAACCAAACCCCCCCAAAAAAAAAAAAAAAGAATTAATAAAGAACGAGGTAATTCCGGGTAAATAAGATGAGTAGAAATAAAAATATTACCTATGGAATTTGTAAATCCGAGTGAATTTTTAAGTCATAATTTTAAACCAAAATTTAATTAAGAAATAATAAGAGGAATTGAACATACTAGAAATTTTAGCTTATAATAACGAATCACAAGGGACTCAAGATCCCAAACAATTATATAAACGCACTCCAAGTGCCTTAAAATAGAATAATCACTTAATTCTACCAGTGCACTCCAAGTGCGAAAAAGAACTCAATTATATGTGCGCACTCAAGGTGCGTAAAACTAACAGCTTATTTACAAGCAATCTGATTTATCAAACTGTTATATATATATATATATTAGGGATGTACCGATAGTATCGGTATCGGTATCGGTATCGGTAGTATCGGCCATTTTTGATGGTATCGGTATCGGTATCGGTATCGGTTAAAATGGCCGATACTTAGCCGATACTTCTTACTTTTTGGGTGAAAAATTATGAGAAACTTTTAGATTCAATAATAAATCTAGTTCGATATAGATAGCTAGTAACCAAGTTAAGTTTTTTTTCCTCGATTTCCTTTTCAACTTAGATTTTTAGCATTCCAACTTGGTCTTTAGCGTAAAATTTACCTATTTGACAGCCATTACTTATAATTTATAGATTTTTCTACTTTTAGTTGAGAATAGTATTTTTTTTTTTTTTGTAGCAATGTTCTGAGAGGGTGTGACGTGCGTGAGTGGTTTTTTTAAACTTCTGGATTAATTCATATTTTAGATATTGCTGTAAATAGGGTTTTATGTTTTTAAAATTTAGGTTTTTTTTTTTTGAGCGTACTAATAAATTTTCCTCATTTCTCCTTTGGTTTTCGTCTATTTTGTTTCTGCTTTTTTTTTTCTTTTTCTTTTTTTGTGGTTGTGTGTGATTGCGTGTTGCTGATGATAGCAAGATTTGCACAGGCGGGCTTTTCTTTTGACTTTACAACATTCATGGATTGCACTCTAAACTTGCATCGATGGAAATACTACCTCTCCTAACTCTAAACGCTAATTTACATGCTCATTGTCTGAGACCAGATGGCTAAGAATTCATACCTTCAACTCGTTTTAATATATCCAACTATATTTTATTTTAATTTCCGTTGAAGGGTGGAGTATGTGCTATGTAAACATAAACATATCCTATAACGACGTCTCGAGAATCTCGATCTCCTAACCTTCGATGTTCTGTGGCTTAAAATCTTTTTCTTCTACTACTACTACCATATTCTTATGCTTCTGCTACTGTCTCCTAACAGAACAGATTTTCATGCCTTTTTGATTACCTTAACTACTTCTCACGAAACTGTTTATACTTCTTCCCATCCAAATGACGAGGTCCTCTATTTAGGGGATTTCAATATACAAAACACTGAATTGTGTTGGGTTCCCCTCGTACTGATTTAGGTGGGGAGGAAGGCGAATCATTCAGTTATTCTCAACGATCTGCAGCAACTGATTAAATAACCTAACACACATTCCGGATCGTTCTAACGATCTTGAACACACTTGACCTATGTTAAACCAGTCCTTCTCTCTATAAATACACACCTTCGCTCCTATCGGTAAATCTGACCACACTTTATATCACTTAATTTTAATACTTTCTCTCGAACATCTCCATCCTGCCTATGCGGTTTTCTGGCACTCTGATCGGGCCCGATTGGGGGCCATTGCGTTGCTTCTACGCTACTATAATTGAAGTGAGTGCTTTGACTCTTAAGACGCTTCAGATTCTGCCGATAAAGTGGGACCTGTAATTGTTAATGGATGAGCTGGTCATTTCTTCTTGGAATGATATTTTTTCTCCTCAATATCCATGGTTCGATATTCCTTGTACTTTGGTCATTCATGCTAGGGATCAATTTGCTGATTTGGTGCTGAAACAATTCTCGTTCTCCTATCACTCTTGCCCAATTTTTATTCAGCTAGAAATTCGTTGCGCAGGGATACTCTCGACGAGCAAAGCGACTTTCATTAAACGAAAATGCGCTGATCTTCTTGGTTCCCTATATGACGAAATCTCTCTGCGCCAAACACATCTCTAACACTTCTGTAATCAACCTATCCTCCTCTTATTCGCTCTGATGAATCTTATAGATTATTCTCGTACTGCAAAGAATAATTCTCTCGGTCTTCTGTTTCCTCTAATTCACCCTGGACGATTCTGGTATTCCTCTTCCCCCTTGTCCTCTCAGGTGTCCTATGCCTTTACTATCATTTCATTTGATCGGGTGCATGAGCTCCCTGAAAATCTATGAACGTTAGGAAGGCGGGTGGCCCGGATAGCATTCCTCTCCGAAGTGTCTTGAGGAAGTGTGCTTCCGTGCTGACCCCAACCCCTCGTTCAACTATATTCTCTATGCCTGCATAACTAGGCACTTTCCTCAGTGTTGGGGAAGCGCGCAATATGTCCCAACCTAATTCCGAACCACAAAAATGATGCTGCTCTGATCCTTCTAACTATCGCCCTATAGCTCCACTTGTAATTCTTTCTAAGCTTTGAACCCTTCTCAACCTCACTTCTTAGAGTCATTCTTGGAATCTCCTTCCCTTCTTATCTGATTACCAGTACGGTTTTCGGTGCTCGAAATCTACTGGCGATATACTTTCCTATTTAAACAAATTTGGTTTTACGCGCGCTTAAGGAACTACGGGAAGACACTTGTGGTGGTGGCGCTTGACATTCCAAAGCATTTGACCGGGTATGGCACGCGTCATTGCTCTCCAAGCTCCCCTCACTTGGGTTTTCCTTCTTTCTTTGCTTCTTAATGTCTCAGCTTTCCTTCAATCGCCCAATGTCGGCTGTTGTTGATGGAACTATATTCTCTTTTTCTGTCAATAGTAGTGTTCCTCAGGTTCTGTTTTATCCTACTTTATTCCTACCTTTTCATTAATGATTCTCTCACCTGCACATCTAACTCTATCGACTCCATATGTCGATGACTTGAACCTTCATTCTTCAAGCTCATAATTAATTCTGCTCCCTCTTTTTACTTCTAGAATTGCTCTCGTCTTAATCTTTCCGATTCTATTCTCGCTGATTCTGGATAGAATTTCGGGTTGGGTCGTCTCAAGCTTGGTGAAATTTAATTCTTTAAAAAACCCAACCTTCACAATATCTCTCTCTCTCTCACCTCTTTTCTCTCTTTCTCTCTTTCTCTCTTTCTCTCTCTCTGCTGCGCTCTCTCTCTCCCTCTCTCCTCACTCTCTCTCCTCTCTCTCTCTCTCTCTCTCTCTCGTCTCTCTCTCTCTCTCTCTTCTCGTCTGCTCTCTCTCTCTTCTTCTCTCTCTCATCTCTCTCTCTCTCTCTCTCTCTCTCTCTCTTTCTATCCTCGTCGTCTCTCTCTCTCTCTCTACTCTCTCTCTCTCGTCTCTCTCATCTCTCTTCTCTCTCTCTCTCTCTCTCCTCTCTCTCTCCTCTCTCTCTCTCTCTCTTCTCCTCCTCTCTCTCTCCTCTCTCTCCTCTCTCACTCTCTCTCTCTCTCTCTCTCTCTCTCTCTCTCTCTCTCTCTCTCTCTCTCTCCCCCTCTCTCCCTCTCCCCTCCCCCCCCTCCCTCTCCCTCTCTCCCTCTCCTCTCTCTTTCCTCTCTCCCTATCTCTCTCTCTCTCTCTCTCTCTCTCTCTCTCTCTCTCTCTCTCTCTCTCTCTCTCTCTCTCTCTCTCTCTCTCTCTCTCTCTCTCTCTCTCGTCTCTCTCTCTCTCTCTCATTCTCATCTCTCTCTCTCTTCTCTCTCCTCTCTCTCTCTCTCTCCTCATCTCTCTCTCTCTCTC
>JABUQX010022418.1:0-66501 GCA_015478945.1 Trachelipus rathkii | reverse complement strand
GTGGAAAAAGCAGTTTTTTCAACACTTTCGGGTTCCATGGACACCTGATAACCGCGGACCAGATCAATGGTTGTAAAATATTTATTACCATACATATTATAAATCATATTAGGTTTAGGTAAGGGGAATGAATCTGTCTTAGTAACACTATTTAATTTCTGGTAGTCTATACATAAACGCAACTTACCGTCAGGTTTTCGGACAGGAACCACGGGAGCTGAATAAGGGGATTTACTGGGTCTAATAATATCCTGCTCCAACAGTTCATGACATTGTTTTTCTTTTCTTGAGCCAAGGGGACTGACGAACTACTGGTAATCTCACAGGATCGACGTTTCGTTACCTCGAATAGAGTGGGTGATATTTTAGTAGCATCCACGTCGTTGGTCACCGGAAACTGAGAGCGATTTGTTTTATCTGCGATTATGCAGTTTCTGTCGAGGTCAGAGATGAATTCGCAAAGCAAACTCTCCTCCAACTTTAGGTGGGGGACCATACGTCTGCGTTTACGTTGATTTCTGAATTCGTCTTTTTGTAATGAATATATTGAGATTATCTTCTTCATCGCAATCTTTTTTCCACGTATTTTTGCCCTTTCTATTATTATGAGGTGTATCGGAAGTATTTAAAAGAGCGATCCTGCAAGATTCTCTCAAATCCAACCCGGGATTGGAATAACAAGTCCTATTGGATCGGCTTGAAAACCTACCAAGGAAGAGAGCATCAGATGAGGGAAACTTAGCATGCACCATTTGCAGAAAGGGGACATTAATGGAATTTACGTGACACATTTATAAAGGGATTTTTCGACTGCTTCATCCCTAGCTATGGTTCTTACTCCTCGATCTATGTCTTTCCCGCGTAGTTAAGTCTGGAGAAGGTCATTTTCTTTTAAAGGGACCCTAAACTAGAGGAGCTGGCATAAATTCATAGGGGACAACTAACAAAATGACGGGCTTGGACACATACATTGGAAGGTACAATTCATTCAATATAAAGTCTAGGTACTGAATGTTCTCTGACCAGCACTGTTGCGTTGGATTTTATCCACGGGTGTCGTAGGGCAGTGTCTTTCATGTACGATCGGTTTGATTTCAGGACTTGATTACAATGATTCCAGCTCCTGTCTCATAAACCGTAAGAAGCTGAGCTGTTGGGAACCAAAGCGATTAGACAATTCAAGGGTCCTCCTTGAAGGAGTACAATGACTAGCTTCGTCGTAGGGATTGTCTAGGGTTTATTTTTTATAAGGGAGGTCGTTCTTGAGATTTTCGGGATATTTTGAATTTGAATTTTTATGTCTCCATCACATTAACTGAGTCGTTAAAGGGTGGTTCTCTCGGGACTCAGTCGGGGAGACAGAGTTAAAGGAGGATCATACTGCACCTCATCATTAGCGAGGGTTTTATTTTATTACAGGTAGGGATGTTCACTTGCATTGGACCGAGGGAGACTGTGATCATTTGGTCGGTTTGATTTGCGGCATAAGACGATTACTTTTTCCAAGGGACAGTTCTAAGGGAAGAAGGCTTTGGTTCATGTGGATATGTGACTGGGAGGAGACATTGACACCTCCTTCCAGCGTGGGACCACGCAGAGGGCGACTACTTTCTAATTCGGGGAGGGGAAGGAGATTCCTAAGGATCGACATTTGGGCCCTAGATGTGACCTTCTTTTCATAACTGCATTACTCAGATATTTGTAACCTCTCCATGGGTGGCCTGTTTTCACAGTAATTACACAAAACCTATTTTCCGGTCATCGGACTAGGCGAGATTCGTTATGGTCAGACGACTGTACTTATGGTTTTGTAATTTGTGAGTCCGAAGTATCGATCCATTATTCGTTTTGGGAACTTACTTTCTTCTTTGAGCCTGCGATGATTATTTTTGGATTAGGTTTTCGTTGTTCAACGTTGTGATGCAAAACCTCAGTCCTCGGGGAGTGCCGTTATTTATACCGGATAAACAGATTCGTCTAGGTTCACTTTCATCGCGGTCTTTTGGGCGTAAGTTGAATTGTGACCTCATTGGAGTAGTTGGGATTGGACTTCGGGAAACGATCTTTCTGCCATCAACCTAGATCCTCCAACTGCTCCACCCTAATTTCTTTCTCCGTCACTCATCATTTTTAATTCAACTTTTTAATACTTCAATGTAGTAGGAATTTACAAAAATATTATAAGGAATATGATCTTCTATGTATCCAGGCATATGTTGACTAGCCAGCGTTCCAACCGAAGGGCAACATTTTAATGCTCTCGTTGGGTATCGGGAGAGCATGTACTTCTGTATCTATTTCTTTTCTTCTGTACGTTCCTATCTCTATACCAATACAGATTATCCCGTACAGAGGAGTATTCACGGTATCTTTATATTTTCGGTATATTTGAAGAACATTTGCTTCTAGCTGTCGCCCTAGCAGTCTCAACCATTGGTGATGTGCGGTAAGAGATAACCTTGTAGGGTGGTATAGAGATGAGGAACGTAAGGAAGACATAGGATACAGCAAGTATCATGCTGCTCCAGCCGATACCCAACGAGAGCATTAACAATGTTGTGCCTTCGGGTGGAACGCCTGTAGTCAAGCATTCCTGGATACGATAGAGCGATCCATGATTCTCTCTATATACTTTACCTTTGCAGTTTGCCTCCATATATTGAACCATTCGTGCCGTATATATTAAAATGATGGAGTTGGACGTAGTATAGTAGGGTTTACCGTTGGACTATAGTGAACTTTGACGGATTCTTTAGATTAGCGAGAATATTACGTTTTTCCCGAATCATATCCAAACTACTCCAATTGGAGGTCGACAATTCAACTACCCAAAAGACCGCGATGAAAGTGAACCTAACGATCTTTGTCGGTTATCCGGATAGATACTGCACTCCCGGTGGGCTGAGGTTTTTGCATCACAACGGGTTGAACACGAAAACCTATCCAAATATCATCGGCAGCTCCTAAGAGAAAGTAGTCCTCCAGAACGAAATCATGGTAGTCGCTACTATCGTGACTCCAATAGTTACAAGAACCATGATGGTACCGTTCGTCCTGACCATAATTCGAATTCTCGTCTTAATCCTTGTGACGGAAAAGGTTTTGTGTAATTACTGTGAAAAAACAGGCCATCCATGGCAGGAGTTGTTACAATATCTGAGTATGCGTTTTGCCAAACAGAAAAAGTCACATCAGGGCCCATTGTTCGATTCTGGAGTTTCCTTCCCCTTCGTTTAGAAAAGTAGTCTGTCCTTTCTGCGGTGGTCCTCACGCTGGGATGAGGTGTTAATATGCTCCTCCTCAGTCCAAATTATCATGACCAAGAGCTCTTCCCTTAGAACTGTTCCTTTGGAAGTTATTCCGGTCTTGTTCCGCATCAACCGCATTCACAGGTCTCCCTCGTCGTCATGCAAGTGGAACCGTCCTACTGTAGTTAAATTCACCTTGCGCTAATTTTGTGAGGTGCAGTTGATCTCTTTTAAACTCTGGTTCCCCGACTGAGCCTCTGGGGGACCACCTTTAATCGACCAGTTAATGATGCTGGGACATAGAAATTTTTAATTTCAAATTATTCCCGGAAATCTTCGAACGACCTCCCTTAGAATACATAACCTTAGAAAATCCCTTCTACGGGCGATGTAGTCCATTGATCCTTTAAGGGGACCCTTTGAATGTCTCATCGCTGTTGGTTCCAACAGCTCTAGCTTCTACGGTTGTATGATAGACAGTGGAGCTGGAATCAGTTTAATCAGCACTGAAATCACCGAGTCGTACATGAAGAACTTGCCCTTACGACCCTCTGTGGATATAAAAGTCAACGCTCAGTGGTCTGGTCAGAGAACATTCAGTACCTTATTGCTTTTATATGATGTAATCTGTACTTTCCTGGACAGTGAATTTATTGTGTCCAAGCCGTCCTTTTGTTATTGTCCCTATGAATTTATGCCAGTCCTCTAGTTTTAGGGGCTGTCGCTTTAAAGAAATGACCTTCTCCAGACTTAGATTACGCGGGAATTAGACATGATCTGGGCTGTATAGATCCAATTAGCTAGGGATGAGAGTCTTAAAATCCCTTTTATAATGTGTCAACGGTTAATTCATTATTCCCCGTTTTCTTGTCAATGGGATGTAAGTTGTCCTCATCTGAGCTCTCTTCCTTGGTAAGGTTTTCAGGGCGATCATGGACCTGTGTATTCCAGTCCGGGTGTATTTGGTTTGAGAATCTTGCAGGGATCGCTCTTTTAATACTTCCGATCACCTCATTATTTGGAAGGGTTACTGTGGTATGTAGCTTGTGTTCTTTAGAGAAGAGATTAATCTATCCAAATTAATACCTGGCAGTAGATTGCGAATTCAGAAATCACGTAACCGCAGAGTATGGTCCCCACTTAGTTGTGAGGAGGAGTTTTGCTTTTGCGGAATTCCTTCTCTGCCTCGCAGGAAACGATTATCGCAGTATTATTTAAACATAATCGGCTCTCGGTTTCGGTGACCACGAGTGGAGTGGCTACTTAATATCCCACTCTTCGAGGTAGAACTGGATCGACTGTGAGCTTACCGTACGTCGTTTCCAGGTCCTGGGCTCAAGAAATAGAAAACAATGTCATGATGTTGGCGCAGTGTATTATTAGACCCAGAAATCCCCTTATTCAGCTCTGTGGTTCCGGTCCGAAAACCTGGACGGTAAGTTGCGTTTTGTATAGACTACAGAATTAAATAGTGTTATAGACAGTCATTCCGCCTTACCAACTAATAGATTGATTTATATATGTATGGTACATAATATTTTACACATTATCTGTCCGCCGGTTTTATCAGGTGGCATTGGACCCGAAATGTGAAAAACTGCTTTTTCCACTCCATTTGCCCAGTATGGTATTTAAGAATTGCTTTTGGTTGTAAAAATGGGTCGCAAAGCATTTTCAACGTGCGATGATGTTTGGCGTAGAGGAAATCCTGGTCCAGGTTATTTCTTAGATGATATTATTTATCCTCAGTCAACTAGAGTTCTCTGATTACTTTGGTCGTGGCCGTGCTGCACTGAGGAATGGTATATCATTAAAATTAAAAACGTTAAAACCGTACTGAGGTGGGTTCTTGGGTCACCAAATATCACGAATGGCTTATTCCCTTCAGCTATCAGGGGCGTTGCGAACTGAGAATGCATTCCATACCCTCTCAAATTTCTGGAATGTACATTTTTAGTAAACTCTAGTTAATTTTTTAGTAAATTTATAGTACATTCTAGTAAATGGTGGTAGATCCATTACCTGGACGCCGGAGTGTCAGCAGGCCTTCGACCAACTTAAAAAGGCTTTAGTTAACCTCACATTGTTAGGTTTCCCTGATTATAGTTCTACCTATGGGTCCATGTTGATGCTTAGACCTCGGCTGGTGCTTGCCTTTCCCAAATCCAAGACTGCGAACGCAGACCAATTGCTTTTCTTTCTATGACCTTATGGGGTCAGAGACATTATGGAGTAATTGAGCAAGAAACTAACTGTTTGCGTTGGGCTGTTCAAATCCCTTGACCTTTTCTCCGTGGATAAATCTCTAATTATATCCGACCTCTGCCCTATCTATTTACAAATATGAGTTGGGTTGATGGAAGGTAGCTCGGACTATGGAGAGCTTCTGGTATGCTTTTGATTCCGTCATATATGGGCCTAAAATTAGTTGCGATGCTATTTTCCCGATCTCGTAACATGTAAGTTATGGAAGACCGCCGCATAATGCTTTGGATTTCATTCCTCCTGGGTTCTTCTCCGATTGAAATCAGCGGGGAGGGCTCATTTATAATGTTTTTCTCTTACTTATATGGTCGGTCAAGGCATTTGAAGGTAAGAGTGTTCTTTCGCAGATTACAAAACATCCAGTTAAGTTAGCCTTCAGGTCGTGCGTTCAAAAGACTCCGATTATTAAAATTGCCGCGCTGTCATTTTGCCAAATACCGAAGTTATAACTGCTTTTCAGATGTTTTTTTAGTTAACGTTCATATTTTATACCATATAACCATATTATGAAATATGCTGTGGTGACCTGTTATTTAATGTTTGGCAGGATTCCTATAACTATCTGCTGCACTTCTAGTGATGAATAAACTTTTATAATTTAATAAGTTTGTGTTCACTATGATGAAGAAAGCTATTTAAATGATGCAAAATGTTATCTCGAAACTAAGAGACCAGATAAGTTTGCTTATCTTTTCTTCATTTCTTCGATATAACTTTCCTTCTCTAACTATTTATTAAAACTATAAACATTTTTCTATATGGAAGTGGTCTTGGATGATTGCTTACTAGTATGTCTGATCGTCAAAAATTTCAAATTATGAGATGAATATCCCTCCTAGAATGTTCTTGCGCTAAGTGATCTATTGTGTGTATGTATTTCCGTGTATGAGTACGACTATTTAAAAAAGTTACAAACTGTAGAAGTCTTGTGTGATGCATTACCAAACATACAATCAAAAAGCGTTATTAGTGTTTTGTATGTTAAATGACATTTTTATACAAATATATTGATGGTATATATATTCATGGAAAACAACCACCTGCCTCTGATATTATTTTTTTATCTAAAGTAAAATAAAAGAATTAAATAAAAGAGCTTCCTATTTGTTTTTTGTTTTAAATATATATAGGCCTGATTTTAAAGTTCATAGGTAGCGAGGTACAGGATGTTTTCGATGAATTAATTAATTTGATAGCCTGTTTTCTTACTATGTGGAAAGGAGATCATCGTAATACACTGCTATAAAAAGTTATTTTGACAACCCCTGAAATATATATTTGCCAACCTTTAAGTAAATTTAAATTCTATATTGGAATTTGTACTTGTTTCCCTTTCTTTTTTTTAAATAATCCGTCAGTTTCTCAGAGTTATAGTGGGCTGTTTTAAACATTGTGGGTCCACTCTGGAAAGTGAGCTGAGAGAGAGGAATGAGCGTTGTTTACTCTGCTTTCATTTCGTCTCTGATGCATTGTTGAATTTACCTGTCTGAATAGATATATTTGCTGTATTATTTTATTTTTAGGGGCATAAATCATCCTGATCGATTACTGCCGAATATTTGTCTTTTCGGTGGATGCCGAAGTAAAATCTCTGTCGGTTGCGAGTACCCGGATAGTCAACTCTTCAGGATGGTTGTGGTTAGTGAGAGGGTCTATTGAAGTTCCTTGCCTACAATTGGTTCTCGGCCCTAGCACCAACTGTAAGACCATAGTCATTCTGGTCCTGGAGATGCGTAAAAAATGGCAGATCGGGGCAAAACACTGTGAATATATATGAACCTTTGAGATCTGTCTGTGGAATGTTTCCCGGGATCATGACCATATTCTGAGTCTAAATACAGCTATTATTGTTCGCATCACAGATTATACACACATCTGCTCATGATATCTCCCTTGATGTCCTGATCCTTACCTCACAGTACCCATTGGCCGAGAGAAACATCGTCGAAGGAACGAACATATTGAATCCATCATAAAAGAATTCTAAAGGCGGAGTTACGTGGTCACGGCTATATCAGATATTGAGAAAAAGATACTAAGGACCATTCTTTCGTATACACTAACAGGGTGGATCCAAATTATATGATTCCTCTCATTTTTTTTCATACTGGTCATGAATGAAGTCTCCCGCAGAATAGTTCCCGAGTTCACCCTTATGTCAACCAGTCCCGTTATTAAATTTTTCCAGTCAATTTTTATTTCCAATGTACTTATTTTCGTTTAATGAATGTACAAGAACATAGTGGTCCTTACATCCCTTCTCCTCAGTATTATCCACTGAGTGAGTCCCAGTCTGTGCCTTCGTGTCCTCAACATCCTTCTTGCAATTGTCATTTCAATGTATCCCTTGTGGAGTCTGCTCTGATCCCGACGTTAAGGTTGTACTGGCGTCAGCTTACGCTGGGGTGGATGGCGCAAGGTTTGCGTATTTTTTGCAGGAGTTCCCGAGGAAGAATTGACTGTTCGTCCTTCGTCCTTGCCTAAGGAACTTTAATATTGTAACTATCATAACTTTATTCAGGAAGTATAGAGAGTATCTGATTGTCCTTCTCTACGCTGTTCTATGCTCTTGGCCACCTCTTCACTCCGTCTTTCTCTGACGACGTGGAAAATGGAAGGCTTGGGGGTTTACGATTTAGCGGGGTCGAGGATTAGGGATTGTTGTTGTGATCGTTGTGCTTGCGATGAAGTTACCGAGTAACTGTTTAGTAGTTAGATTTCTCTTGATTCCAGTTGGACTTACGCTCCAAGCTACGAGTGATTGCTATTTTTATGTTATTGCTTTTATTATTGTCAACTTAGGGAGGTTAAATTTATTATTTTCTCTCTTTTTTTGGTGTTTGGATATCTGAATTTATGTAATTAATGTATTATAAACTAACAACTTGCTAAGTTCAATTGTACCCAAAACACTGTTAACAAACAAGTTCATAAATACTCGAAGACTTTGGAGACCTGGAAGTTAGATGTCCATATTTCCAGGTAGTGAGTACGGCTAATAAACGATTCCATTTCTTCATTATTATAAAATTTTATTGTCAGTGTCCAGACATATATATTTAAATTGGGAACAGTAGTAACCAATGTTATTGTTTGCAGTTTTTGGAAGAACAGCAATACTATTTGAATTAATTGAACCAAGCCCTCTTGGGAACGAAGGGTGTTCAATAAGTATAAAGTAATTAATATTATATGTAAAATATCCTGTTATATGAAGATAAAGTGTGATCTGTAGTAATCCCCTTTTATTATTTATTTTTGACAGGGTTCCCATCTTATTGATTTTACAATCTTAGATTTCGATCTTTGTAGTCTGTTCTCATTTCGCTTCCTGGTTACACTCTTTTCGATTTCATTCCTGTATGATTCAGGCTGTCTTTTGTTAATCCAAATCTTCAGTTAAGATATTATATATTTAGTCTAATCGGTCGAATGCTATTTCCTCCTTACTTCATTGCCGATGATATTTTGGATCGTTTGGGTTTCCACTCTTGAATCTGATCTTGAACTTATGTACATAATCATAATGTACATGGGTTTTAAGTATATTCCCATGTTTTACCTATTAAAATATATTATCTATCCCAATTCATATAACTTTTATTATAGTTGTGTTGGGAGTGGATTTGTGTTATCTTTATATGTTCACAAACCTCCCACATGTATAGAACTGAAATTTTGACATAAATTTTTTCTTTAGTGTTTGCTATATCCTTAGATTTTGATTCTATATTGAACTATTATATATATTTTATCTTTACTAGTTAAAAATATGCTGATTAGACTCCACCGAAATACGGATGATTAGATCCATGGATAGATGATCGGAACACTTTAGTTAGTTAAACCGCGTTGCTTTTGGGTTACGACCTGTAGATATCACATGGCGATTTATTAAGAACTCAAATCCTCTTGTTGTCAACAGTAAGCAGGGCCACGGCGTCCCGAGCATCTCCTCCGTTCGGAAGTAGCTACTGCCATCGACGTAACCTCTGTGGTTGTAAGTGGTTGCTGTGCTTACTAGACATTCAAACCAATTCTTTTGACATCACCTTAATACTATCTACTTCTTATTATATTTTTGACCTCAGCATTATTCATTTCGTACGAATTCGGACTCTCGATAAGTGGGAGAGAGACCTTCAGTCGGGTACCGAGTGTTCCGGTCCCGCGTGCTTTCTCCGCTACAGTTATATATTTATATATTATTATACTATTATTATATATATTTATATATATATATATTTTTTTATATTATCTATATATATATATATCTACTTTTTCCAGACTGGGGGTAGGTGCATTACTGCGCGGAAAAGAAAGCGTTAGAAGACTTATGACAAAAAGTCGAAAGAGAAGCCCAGCCTTACGCCCCTCTGTAACATTATGTGAACTCGTGTGTAGGAGATCACCCTAGAGCTTCCATAGGACCGGGCGGACCCTCGACTATGTTAAATCGTCCAGTGTAGGGTTTCCGTGCCAGGTGGGCCACAACTACCCCTCAAACCCGCATTCTCTCCATCATGCACCTTTCTTCTCGCCTCTGCAACATCACATTTTTCTCCTTCAGACTTTCGTTCACTGGACTCATCCTTTTCTTCGGTCTCCGCGGTCGTGTGTACCAACCACGCCACTATACCCCGCTTAACAACGACTCTTATCCTTTCCACATGACCAAACCTCTCACATTCTTTTCATTTTTCTCTAATTACCCTTCTTACCACCACTCCTCTTAATACGTAATCCGTATTTTATCATTCTTGCTCACTAGGCATGCCACTAGATTGTTCATCTGAACATTGAACTTTAGATTTACTTCTTATTCCAGACCTGTCTCACTACTATTACATACACAGTAACACTACCTTCATGTAGACCTGCGCCAAGACTATAGTCCCTTTACATTCACCAACGATTTAATTGCATCAGCTACTTCCTGCGATTCACAACTTTCCTACTTCCTCTGCCATATATATATATATATAATATATATTATTATATATATTTTATCTTATAATTATATTATTATATTATTATATATAATATATTTATATATAGTATATATATTTTTATATTACTTTATATTTATTCGATTATAGATATACTGCAGAAGAGTTAGAACAATATTGTTTAGACGATGTATTGGTACTCGAAATCTCGTCCAATGCTCTAGAGAAATTTATTAATATGTAGAAACGGAAATGCAGGGATATACACTCAGATTCCGGTATATAAATTGCTTTTATAATATTTTTATCGTGTAATTCTTTATTTATTAGTTTATTTTTTATATTATTATTATTATTATTATTATTTTATTTTCTTTTTATTTTTTTTATTATTGGGCTATACTTAGTTCTTTTTGACTATCATATTTAAGTTTTAAAATCGATTTTCGATATATGTGTATCGATTATACCCAAGATACCGAGAATCTAAATTTATTCATAGAATAAATATATTTTATATATACATCATTTTATCATATTATTTATATATATAATTATTTTATATAATATTTATATTTATATATATATATATTATATATATATATCATTATATATATATATTATAATTATATATATATCTATATTATATACGTAGATGGGTTCAATGGTCACTTTTGACATGTTTCATTGTTCAAATTTGTGTTATGAAATGTTTTCTACTGTTAAATCTAGACGGACCTTTTTATCATAAAAATGTTTATATTTATTTTTTTTTTGGATATTTTTATTTTTTTTATTAAACTGCATCGCAATGTGGATTGGGGTCATGGTCACTCATTAATTTATCACTTACGTTACTTATTCTTCTTTCTTCCTCCTTTTTCTTCTTTTCTTCTCCTTCTTCTTCTTCTTACTCCTGTTCCTCTTCTTCTCTTCTTCTTCTTTTTCTCTTTGTCTTGCACTCTGTGCTTTTTTCTTTTCAACCTGGTCCCCATCAGGGTCCTCAAATCATTTTCGGTTCTGAACCCTCAAATGGAAATCTATGTTCCTTTTCAACTATATAAAACATCAATGGACTCAATATGCGCTGGAGCCGAATTCGTTGGCTCGCCTCACAACTCCGGCTCCGAACACTCTTCTTGCATAGATAAAGGGGAGGTAGGGGTAATTCTATTTATAACTCTGAAGGAGCATCCTAGCACTAATACACACCAATGAATCCTCGTACCTTATAATATAGGGGTACACCGATATTTGGTGTATTCTATGACGTGGGATATAACATGCTGGAAGTGCTAGAAAAAGGGGGTGGAGTACTAACTCAATGGAAAGCGCATCTAGCACCTTCTAATATGACACCATGACCCATACCTGTTCACATGGGGTGACCTAATGTGGTGTATTCTTTGCTGTAGGACATGTTCTGTTCAAGATCTGTTAGAATAGTTGGTGCCCACTTGACCGCCAAGGTAAAAGATTATTTTTGCCGTAAAACTAAGGCATGAATTTTTAAATATGGTTTGTATAGCTTACTTAGGGTGTTTAAATTGAATGTTCCATCTAAAATATTCATAAGCTTTAGGTTTTTGTGCACAGCGTTAACTTTTTTTCATGAATGTTGAATCCGAAATTTTTAATATTTTCTGACAACAAAAACATATTTTTTGGTTATAGGATAGGTTTTTGCACTAATTTGCACCTAAAACTACATTGTATGTTATAGCATAATGTATTTGGTTAAAAATTATATTTTTTAAGCATAAACCAAAAAACATGAATTTAAAAAGTGCATTTTGACCATTTGTCCATGTGACTTCATTTGTTCCATTTTCGGATTGTATTATATATTATTATATATATATTATATTATATATATCTATATTTATTATATTTATATATATATATTATATATTATATATATTTATATATTATATATATAATATATTATTATGATTTTATAATATATTATATATATATTATTTATATTTTCTTATATTATATATTTATATATATCGATATATTATATTTATATTTTATATTATTTATTATATTAAGTATTTATTTATATATATATTTATTTATATATTATATATATTATATTATTATTATATTATATATATATATATTATATACTTATTATAAATATTATATAATATATAAGATGGACTTTATACATTGAGTATGTTTGGAACTTTTCAAATATCTTACTGTTAGATATTTGAAGGACATAAACTTTTTTTATTGTTTTCGTGAGGTTGACGTATTTTTTTTGTTCCCATTTTTCTGAAAATTTATCTTCTTTGAAGGATTTATTCTAATTTTGTGAGATGTTTTTCGTGTTAGCAATGCCTGCAACATTTTAGTTTGATACTAGATAAAAGGTTTGTAGAAAGTGTCACAATGAAAAAGTGTAAGAATAGGAGAAAGTTTTATTTTTTTGTTTTAGTAATAGGATGGGTGTCTGTTTCTCCAATATTATTTGTTTTTCAAATTATTACACATTTATTACTTTTCATTTATTATTTCTTTGTTAATATATTATATTTTCAAGGGTAGTTACCTATTTAGATGTCAGTGAAACAACAGTTATAGATTGGATTAATTATTGGTTTAATGAATATTATATGCCGCCTCTAGAAGAGCCACAATCCATATCTCAACAACTACAATAGCTACAGGGAATACATTTTGGTATCTGGTATTTTTCGTTAGGAAAATGTAAACAAAATAAAAATAAAACAACATAAATTGCTTTTTTTGGGGGGGGAGCTCGAGCGGGGGGACTAGTTATATATTTATTTGTAAAGGTATTACACCCCATTTGGGGGCTCGAGCCGACGGGAACACAGGGGGGGACGTTTTCCTACCCCGTAGGGGAGGCCGCGACACCCCAATACCAAAGAGCGGGGGGTTCGGAGCCCTCCCCGGGGGGGGGAAATAGTCCACCCCCGTAGTTCCGAGAGGACCCGACTCCTGCCATCGGTCGGTATACCTGGGTATTCTTTAGTTAAAAAAAACAAAATTACTGAGTCATTTTAATTTAACCCGGTACGTTATAAAAGTTCTAAATAGGTTATTACTATATTACATATAATTTTACAATTTTTTTTTTTACTTTTCCGTACTAATATGTCGCAAAAAAGCTGTTATTCTTTCCAGGTAACTATGGTCGTTCTTGAGATATGGATTGTGCTTCTTCTAGAGGCTGACTAATATATTATTATTTATATTATATATAGATATTATATCTTATATATATTATATTATATTATATATATAATTATATAATATTATTTATATTATATATATCTATTATTATATATATATATATATTATATATTAATATTTATTATTCTTATAATTTTATTATTATATGATGTTTTATATTGGTATCGATATATATTTCGATATATCGACTGAAAAGGTCAAATAATTTTTGTTTTCCTTTATTTTTATTTTTATTTTTTTTTATTATTTTTTTTTTATTTATTTTAGTGTAGTAGTGTGTGTGTAGTAGTGTAGTACGTGTAGTGTTAATAGTAGGTATAGTAATTATAATAATTTTACCCCCTTCATTAACATGCTTATCTTACTATGGTGAGAGAGTTCAGATATCCTTTATGGATATTTGCAAAGTAGCCAGTTTTTTTTCATTTTCATTTATTCTCCACTTATTATATATCTATCATTTCCTGCTTGCATTTTATTGATTGCATTGTTTCCAATTTCCCCCCCTACATACCGTGATCCATACATAACTCTGCGCTTTTTTTTTTTAGACCTTTATGGCCTTCTGGGTGTTTGTTCCTGTCCTGCATAGGTCCTTGGTTCTTTCTTGCCTCCTACTCCCGTGGATGAAAGTACAGGTTAAAAAACTGGCCATTCACTTTTTACCGGGCAACCCATTGTAGGGGACTTGAACTTGGGCTAACCACTGGGGAGGCAGTCCCGCACTTTGAAGTATAATTGCTACCGCCGCCTCGGCTCCATGTGGTCCACGGAATGAGACCATGTGCAGAGTCCTAGGGATTCTCCCCAGGCCACATTCAGAGCCCACCTTTCTGGGATGGGGTTTCGGAGAAGGATGCCATGGGCTCCGGACATGGCCCTGTTGTGGTGAATGAGACACTTTACCCTACAAATTAATACCCGTTTTCCAACCTTTTAATTATATAGTATTTTATGTATCACACGTTTCATTATTATATTTGCATTTTACTATAGTGAATCCCATTATTTCAACTCCTGACGCTATCCGCAATTCCTCTAAAGAACACTATATGCACCTGAAATTAAGTCAAATGAGTCATCTGCAATACCAGCTTACATGCAAAGAAACAGTTGCCAGTTACTGATTTATGCAGGTTTTCTCCTACTAAGCAAGCACCTAACCATCTGAACCTCTGACTATTCTTGACCTTCACTCTACTATTCTCTCCTTCCAAAATGGAAATTGGTTTCACCATATATACTGTTTGCACATACTTACTTTTCCCCAGAACATGTTTCAAACGGCATAAATTTTGACACTAGCAAAAGTACTGCCAATCTTCTCAGACAGTCTATCCATGATGCAGTAATACCCAACACACCATGTGAAAACCCCCTTTGCTGCCATAACTCAAAAGGGCCCTTCCATATCTCCTCTGCTCATTGCCCTTCATATGCTTTAGAACAAGAAATTCTTAAGTTTTGGACAATGCAAAGCTAGACCATCGAGAAGCAACACGACAAGCTATAGAGCAACTTTCGTACCATCCTTCTGCAGTTATAAATTCAGTCAGACTGGAAGACCCTCTATTCTTTAATGCCCCTCTACGCTTATCACCATATGTTCTAACCATTGAATTCTTGATTTGAACTTCATACCCAGAAGCCACCTGCATTTCTAGTTCTCTGAACATGATCCGCATCACCACAACCTTGAAAGAAGAAAGCCTCTTCAGAAATCCACCATGCCTGGACAAGATACAGGCTTCCATCAGCCACATTTGCTCAGACCATCTTTTTCTAATTCCCGATAAATATTTATTTCATCCTGCTGTGTGACAATCTTTACCTGTATCGGAATCTGCTCTCCTATGAAACGAAGAGGAGAAAAGTAGTCACCGTGTTTACAGAAGGTTAAACCTCAGCCCGGTCCATGACATCCATTAACTTACCTCCGATATTAAGTTCGAAAATAGAAGATAGGGTAAAATCTCAGCCCAGCCGATGACTTCTATTGACATAAGCTAACTTGAGAACGAACGCAAACAACTAACTACTTTACAACACGATTCCACACATCGATTTTTACAATATCACCACGGCAGATACGGCGAAAAAAACTCAACCGAAACAGCAGACACGCAACGCACCACCCACACGCTGCCTCTATCTACACCCTCTAAAACCTCAGCCACAACCGATCCACAACACCCTACCATAGAATATCACAAAATAGCAGAGAAAACGCTATCCTATAAAGTTAAAGATCAAACTCTCAAAAATACCTCATAAAATATACTACAGAGGGAACTGCATATCATAGAGCGACTACTAGATAATCGCTCAAAACTTCATCTGACGAGCCATCGGCATCACAACGAACCAACAAACAGCAACCATCCACTAATCACAGTCTATCACATAACTCCTGCAAGACAGGCACACAAACTATTGCCTCGCGCTGATCAAACCAATACCACACCAGACACACAACACACATATTAAGAATCCCCACAGACACCCACGCACAATCACACACCATAACTACCCAAATGCCAGCGAAAACTCAGGCAGTTTACTGTACATGCCTTGCCTGTATTACCCACCACTACGACTTTTTCAAACCAGTACAAACCAGCCTTGATCCACATTCCCACGTCAAATGTCATTCAAAATCTAAGTTTTCAACTAAACAACAATTAAAACTAAGTTGGTTCATCCAACACAAAGTTGAAAACATTCTTGCCATAAGAAACACCGTCCATACCTAACCCGTTAGGCTCACAACCTCACAAAAAAAGACTGTGTCTCTTGTCCGCCTAATCCGCTTCCCACTTATTTTACTTCATATTCCTAGCCAACACACAAGATCACGATATGTCTCCAAACCACCCACACAAAACATAACAAAAAAAAACCATAACAACAAATACCTCACAGATAAACCAAAGTAATATATTCACGTAATAACACACACTACACACAAAAGATATCCAATTTCCACAAACAACCCAACAACCCAAAGCACACCCTAAACACCTAGATGTTACAAACATGCCTCAACTCGGAACAGACACTCGCATCACGTCTATCTCCTGAAGAACACAAGCACCAATCGAAAATTACAACAACTCCGACATACACAAACAAATCACAACGCCTAACATCAGAACCACAGCAACCACAACCATAACACACACCAAATAAACCCATCTGACTAAGTTGACAGAATCACTCTAGACTCACTGCCAGAAAAATCCTATATACTCTTTTTCCGAATTTTCCTATCTAGACTCCTAAAGATTTTATCCTTAGTGGATGAAATGGAACTAACTCAAGATTTCCAAACCATCAGACAGACTATGACCAACTGTGCACCGAACACCCATCCTCATATTCTATAATCGGCTTCCACATGAACGCTTCCGAGAAGAAGATCACGTGAATGAAAAAACGAACCTCACAAACCGACACAAACGCCACAGAGAGCCCCAAACGCTCACAAGCGCACACGCACTTCATGGATCTCCGTGGCGAGAAAGAACCACACACGCAATATAGGGAGAACACACGCACACAGCGCTCCTCAACATTTACACCTCAAAACATATGCACTACGTAACTTCCAAAAAATCACTCGCATGATGACTTTACTGGTTCAAAATCCTCCGTACAGACTTGCCAAACCCACAACGATCATTATCAATCGCCCTATATCACAACCGCCCAACGGCAACCACCTTTCTGGTGACACCTTCTCCCATTTCATAGGAAACAACCCCATTATCCCCAACACATTTATTGAATATGCTACTGCCTGGTAGATACTATATCGTTCCATTCCTAAACGATGAGCATTTTTGTTGCTCCTAAACGAGCAACCAAATCACACAATAAGATGAACTTGGCTGAACTCAATTTATCTCTTCTTCATAGCCGATAGCCCCGTTCACGAATACCCCTGAAAACTCCCTTCCAAAGCAGGGTACAACAAAAATCTGTGTGTATGCATATCCTTAACACCAGGACATTGTTTGCCCCTCCTGTCGAGACCCATGTCTCAGCTTCCCTCTCTATCTGAATGACCTCCAGCATTTAACCTCGTAGCCACTAGAGACATATGCCTCAAAGGAACTCCTTCACTCTATTTATACAAATAACTATGGCCACCTTCTTCAAGGCATATTGTCGGACTACATTATTTTAAAGAACTTGTTCAACTAAAAAGCCATATGTACACCAAAGTGCATTTATGTTTGCAGGAACTTCTACTATGTCATCGCGACTTCTTCAAACCGTCGAAATATAAATAGCCGCTAATCTCTATAGAAAGGGGGTGTCAAGGGATAGGGAAGAGCCAGGATACTCATTCATAAATCTGTTCCCCTGTTCTCCAGTCCCTCTTCAAACTAACTATGCAGTGGTAGACAAGTTCATTTGTCCATCGACTTTAACTGTTGCTCGATCTATTGCTCCGAGTTTACTATAAGGCGACTTAAGCTGATCTTTTTAGCAGCTTCCTACACCGGTTTGTTATACTAGGAGAGTTCAACCTCCGCCACCCCCTTATGGGGCAAATCTGTCACCTCGTCTAAGGTCCTTGTAGAACTTCTAACACTCTTTTCCCTAGGATGCCTTAACACAATGAACTCCCTAACAATGACACGTAATTACACACACCTCTTCCTGTATTTGATATTTCCTTTTGTTTCCATTCGCTTATGGGATTGCTTTAAGCTGTCCCACTTTGATTAATTATTTAAACAGGCAGTGATTATTTACCCAATAGCTCCAGGCTCTTACTCCATCATTTAAAATTCCAACTCCAGCTATGACTGCATACCTAGCTCCTTTTTATCAGGCCAAAGCTATCCCACTTTCTCCCTTCCACAACCGGTTTCCGACTTTGATGATGCCTTTCACTTCTTCAACAAGCTTTTCAAGATAAACTACGCTATTCCGCATTTCCGCAAGACAGTGGTCGGCAACCCTTGGTGGTCTCAAGAGTGCCCACAATTAAACACGAGAGAAGAAAACTCTACAGCAGTAAAAAGGACTTTCGCCCTAGGAAGTAAATGCACCCCAAATGATTATTTTTTAAGCAAGCTGCGGCGAAGATTTAGTCGAAATAATCGCTAAACACATAAACAATATTTTTCAAACTTATATTTCGACTGTCAACTCCACAACTCCCCTTTCCTTAGTGTGGAAAATTGCACAGAAAATATCTCGTCGCTCAAACAACTCTTCACCGACAGCTTGTTATGGGCCTGATATAACCGACTCGATCTTCACTCCTGCTGCATATTGCAGATGCATTAGGAACTTTTGCTAGCCACTCGTAGCTCTTTCGCTTCTGAAGCTCTTTCAGAATTTTATCACACTACTCCATGCCAAAACTTTCAGCAGCGAAAGGGAAGGATCATACCTATAACGTCTTTTTACCACTTTGCTAGAGTATTCAATACTGCACCTGGCGAATAGCATAGGCGGTGCTTTTGCCCCAGACATGATTTCGTACATTATTCACCCCTCGTCATCGCGTTTTTGACAGAATCTGGATCGAATTTTCTTTTCCATCTATTTGGACCACTGCTTTGTAATCAATATCCCCAAACCTGGGAAGATCAGAAGTTGGCACAACCTAAGACTAATTTCGCTGACCTGTCATACCTTGGAAATTAATGGAGAAATTGTTTCAGACCTTTTTCTTCCGCCTCCCCTGTTCTGGAGATGTTTCCAGGCTTTTTCAAACTCCGAGTGGTTTCCGCAAATAATCGTTCGATTGCGGATTTCATTGTTAAAACTTGGACCTATGGACATCTGAAAAGCCTTGCTCAAGGTGGGATGTATCTTTGTTGATCTTTTTTTTGACCTTGAAAAAAAGCTTATGACACAACGTGAAGAATTGGGGTTCTCCTTAAATCCCTCGCTATGTTTCGGTGGACAACTCCCTCTTTTCATTAATGCTTTCTGTCAAATAGATCCATCCAGGTTCGGTGCTCTTCCATTCTGTCACACTACTTTACTCTGGATGAACGCGTTCCGCAGGGTAGTATTCTAAGTGTATTACTATTTGCTCTCGGATTTAATGACATCGTTACTTCTACCCCAGTGACGGTCAATTTTTCTCTCTTGTTGATGACCTTGCGCTAAATATAGCCGGTGTCCCAGGCTGCCTTTTCTTGAACGGCAACTTCAACTAGCTATTGAAAATATTTCACAATGGGTAACTCCCATTTCTCACCCACCAAAAACTCAGTACTTTTTAAGAAAAATGGAATCGAAGAACCTGTCATATTCTTCCCGCGAACCTAACCTTATATGGATCGCCCATTCTTGTAACTTCACAGGTCAAATTTCTAAGTCTCTCTTTCTAGATGACCACTTAACATACGCATCGCATTTTAAACTCCTGAAAACGACTTGTCACTCGCGTGTTGACCTATACGCATCTCACCTCAAAAAAATCTTGGGGTGCTGATCGCAAGTCCCTTTTAAGACCCTATATTGCCCTAATCCGATCGAAGCAGGATCGATTATGGCTGTGTAGTATGAGGGCAGGCCTCCCCAACTCTACTACACCTGTTAGATCCCATCCAAAACGAGGCGATCCATATCTGCAATGAGCCATTCGATCGTCCCCCCTGGTGAGCCTCGAAGTTGAATATAATGTGATGCCTTTCTCTCTCTCCGAAGGGAATACATCATGTGCACAAGTTATCTTCGTTTCAACTCAATACCGTCTGCTTGACATCGATTCTGTCGCAGAGATGCTTCAGAATCCTAATCACTGGCCATTTGCAAACACAGTTTATAACATTATTAACTTTTTCAACAGCATCCTTTGCAAAAGGTGCTGCCTTTTTCTTAGGAAGTGTTTACATCTTGGCTACTTCCTGCTCCCGCCATCTGCCTGGTCCTGACCTCTCTTTTCCAATCCAGCCACCTTTCTGCCTTGTTAAAGGCATCATTATTGTCTCATTCTGCAGTTCACGGTAGATTTGCTTGTTTTTACTGACTGCTCTAAAATAGGAGACGGTGTGGGTGCTTCTGCTATCTTTCCTAATTGAAACCTTTCCCATACCCTCCTTCTCATGATTCAATTTTAATGGCTATAACGATTGTCCTCTCTCAAATTTTATTCCTTAACTAAGACCGTTTAAGGAGCCTGGTTATTCTAAAAACACAATGGTATCCGCTGTACAACAATTTCTTCTGGTGCTCCACTCTCTCAATAAATAAATTACACTCTGTTGGAAACCCTCTCAGGTCTGGGTGACTGGCAACAAAATAGCTGACAGATTGGCTAGAATACCCGCCTAATCTTTCCGCAGCTGTTCTAGGTACTTTCCGGATGACATTCGACGTGGTCGTCTCCCATCAACTGATTATTATCCTGCCTCCTACAAGGCTTCCGGCTTCCGGCAGGAGTGATTGGCGAGTGATCAGCGAGGGATGAAATTTAGATACATAAAGCAGAACATTGGTGAATGGTTTTCCTATCACCGACAAAATCGCTTACACGAGCTGATACTTTCACGCCTCCGCTATTGCCATGCCAATATCACTGCAGCACTACATGTCACGAGAGCCTTCTACATCTTGCAAATTGTGCCGGTCGGCATTACCCACACTCAATGAACCATATCTTCATTGGATTGTCCCAACTGGACCCCATCGCCCGTCTGCCATTTTCCTACTTTAATGGTCCATAAACGTACTTCCTCACCACCCGCGTTATCCCATATCTTCATCTGAATCTTCCCACTTTTAGCAGTAAACTATTTTCTTGTATCTTACAGAATTGAATATTCTTGTAATATAGATTTTCTTATGTAATAAATATTTAGGACTATTTTATAATGTAAGGAATATATTTTATATTTTGTTTTTTTTTGTTTTTTATTTTTACTGATATTCGTACGCACCATCCAAATTTCTTTGGCATTAAAATAAGATACAGGCAGAATCGTCGCTCATACCATGGAGCGATTCAATATATAAGTTCATACCATGCACCCTCATAGAGTAGGCCACTTCTTTTATCGCTGATGGTGGTCGTGGTGGGTCTGTACATTGACTGAAATATCATCTTACAGCATATTCATTGATTGGATACTCTTTCAACTATGCAGTGTGATGGTATACATTTAAGGTGTTATCCCGATATATGATCGACTTATCTACTAGTATATATAGTATATTCTCTCTCTCTCTCACTCGGTCTCTGTGCTTTGTTGAGAGAGAATTTAATTGCTCACTTACCCCTAATGTACTGTAACATACTCATTATTTGTTTTCGCAATTACTACCCGTTTATCTGTTTCGCACCTTTGTGCTGTAACTCTACTAGATTTATATATGTTTCTAGTTCGTGTACAGGACCCACTCACGACCCACAAATGGTGGGCATAGAGAACAATCAACTCCATTGGGGGGTTCTGCCTTATACATATTTTAAATGCCAAAGAAAAATTTGGATGGCCAAATGAATATTCAGTAAAAAAAAAAAAAAAAACAGAAATATAAATATATCCTTACATTATAAATAGTCCTAATATTTATTACATAGAAATCATATATTACTCAAAGAATATTCAATTCTTAGGTACCAGATACAAGAAAATGTTACTGCTAAAGTGGGAGATTCAGATAGATATGGGATAACCTTGAGTGGATAGTCGGTAACGTGTATAATGGACTCAAATCGTGTGGCGCGCGCGATTGCGGTGTTTCGTGTGATCATTGAAGATATGTGTTCATTGAGTGTGGGTATGGCGACGGCAAAAATTTGCAGATGTAGAATGGTCGTGCTGCAATTAGTGTGAAGAGCCTCTCCAACGCTCACTCTCTGTTCTTATGCCGCTCGAACTGTCGGGTGATGGCGTAGACAAAGTATCAGCTCGTTTAAGCGCTTTCGCGGTGAGAGGGAAAATCACTCTCCAATGTTCGGCTTTATATTTCTAAGTTTCGTTCCCCGCAGATCACTCTCCCAGCACTCTTGCCAATAAGTCCGGAAGCTTGTCGGAGGGCAGGATAATAATCAGTTGATGGAGGCGAGCTTGTCGAAAGGCATCCGGGGAGGTACCTAGAACAGCTCCGAAAGAAGAGGTGGCATTTTTGGCCTCTCTGTCGGCGATTTCTTTGCCAGTTACCCTTACATGAGAGGGGATACAACATAGATGATTTGATTCTTACGGGAGTGGAGCAGCCCAAGAAATTTGTTGTACAGCGGATACCTTGTGTTTTTACAATAAGAGGTTTTAAGCGTCTGAGTGAGCTAGCGAATCTGAAAAATGACATAAGAGTGGTTTGGTAAGGATAGAATTCGAGAAAGGGGCAATCACTATTATGGCCATTAATTCTGCAGTAAAATTGAAAAGCATGAAGGGGGAGGGTTTACGGTAGAAAAGGACAACAGATGCACCACACTGTCACCTGTTTTAAATCCGTCAAAAACACGAGTAAATCCACCGTGGAACTGTGGATTTGAGACAGGAATGATGGGCCTTTAACAAAGGCAGCAGGGTGGTTAGATTTCGGAGAGAGAGGTCAAAACGCAAGCAAATGTGGGAGCGGGATAGCAAGATGTAAACACTTCCTCTAAGAAAAGGGCAGCACCTTTTGCCAAAGGACGTTGAAAAGTAAAGAATGTTATAACTGTGTTTGCAAAATGGCCAGTGGATTAGGATTTCTGAGCAATCTCCTGCAGAATCGGTGTCAAGAGCAGACGGTATTGAGGTTTGAAAGAGAAGATAATTTCTGCACATGATGTATTCCTTCGGAGAGAGAGAAAGGCATACATTAATATTCAAACTTCGAGGCTTCACCAGGGGACGATCGATGGCTCCATTGCAGATATGGATCGCCTCGTTTGGATGGATCTAACAGGTGTAGTAGAGTTGGGGAGGCCTGCCTTCATACCTACACAGCCGAATCGATCCTCTTCGATCGGATTGAGGGCAATATAGGGTCTTAAAGGACTATGCGATCAGGCACCCCCAGATTTTGAGGTGAGATGACGTAAAGGTCAAACACGCGATGACAAGTCGTTTCAGGAGTTTAATATTATGCGGTGCATATGTTAAAGTGGTCATCTAGAAAGAGAGACTTAGAAATTGTGACCTGTGAAGTTACCAAGAATGGGGCGATCCAGCAGTTACCGGTTAGGTCTCTTGCGTGGTATATCGCCGCTCCTTCGAATCTCCCCAGATGTCACATATAGTGTCTCTGACAGTATGAGGTTTATGCGTGGGTGGAGAAAGGGAGTTACCGATTGTGAAATATTTTCAATAGCTAGTGAAGTTGCGTTCAAGACAAGCACTCTGCACCGGCTGTATATACCGCAAGGTTATTAACAAAGAGAGAAAAATTGACCGTGTCGCTGGGTAGAAGTAACGATGTCATTTAAATCCGAGAGCAAATAGTAATACACTTAGATCACTGCCCACGGCGGTTCATCCAGAGTAAAGTAGTGTGACAGAATGAAG
The DNA here is from genome assembly GCA_015478945.1 of Trachelipus rathkii. Classification (NCBI taxonomy): domain Eukaryota; kingdom Metazoa; phylum Arthropoda; class Malacostraca; order Isopoda; family Trachelipodidae; genus Trachelipus; species Trachelipus rathkii. Next base: position 42,336 of record JABUQX010022418.1, on the reverse strand, counting down.
AGCACCGAACCTGGATGGATCTATTTGACAGAAAGCATTTAATGAAAAGAGGGAGTTGTCCACCGAAACATAGCGAGTGGAGTTTAAGGATAACTCCAGTTCTTCACGTTGTGTCATAAGCTTTTTTCAAGGTCAAAAAAAGACACCAAGATCATCCCACCAGTTGAGAAGGCTTTCCAGATGTCATGGTCCAGTTTTAACAATGAATCCTGCAATCGAACGATTTTTGCGGAAACCAAACTGGAGTTTGAAAAAGCCTGGGAACTCTCCAAACAGGGAGAGGGCGGCCTGAAACCAATTTTTCTCCATTAATTTCCAGTATGACAGGTCAGCGAAATTAGTCTTTGGTTGTCCACTAACTTCTGATCTTTCCCAGGTTTGGGGATATTGATTACAAAAGCTGTGGTCCAAATAGATGGAAAAGAAAATTCGATCCAGATTCTGTCAAAAACGCGATGACGGGGGTGAATAATGTACGAAATCATGTCTGGCAGGAACCACTTTGCTATTTCGTCAGTGCAGTTTTGGATACTCTCGCAAGTGTAAAATAAACGGTTTTATAGGTGATTGATCTTTACCTGTTTCGCGTGCTGAAAGTTTGGCAGTGCAGTTTAGTCTCAATTTCTGGAAAGACTTCAGGATGAGGCGGAAAGAGCTCGGAGTGGGTAGCAAAACTATAACCTAATGCATCTGCAATAGCAGCAGGAGTGAAGATCGGAGTCGTTATCAGGGCCATAACCGAAAGGATGTCGGTGAGAGTTGTTGAGCGACGAGATATTTCTGTGTAACTTCCACACTAAGGAAAGGGGAGTTGTGGAGTTGACAGTCGAAATATAAGTTTGAAAATATTGTTTATGTGTTTAGCGATTATTTCGACTAAATCTCGCCGCAGCTGCTTTAAAAATAATCATGTTTGGGGTGGTACCAGTCCTTTTGTATTGCTGTAGAGTTTTTCTTCTTCGGTTAACTTGTGCGCACTCTTGAGCCACCAAGGGGTTGTAGTCCTCTAACTGCGGAATTGCGGAATGCAAGTTTTCGCTGCTGTGGATGAAGCTTTGTTGAAGAGTTAAAGGCATCACCAATAGTTGGAAACCGCTTTTTGAAGGAGAAAGTGGGATAGCTGTGCCTGAAAAGGAGCCTACTCCGCTCGGTCAAAACGCTGCGGAGTTGGATTATTTAACATCGGGCTCGGTACAAGCTCATTTAAAGCTATTGGGTAATAATCACTGCCGGTTTACAATAATTAATCAAGTGGACAGCTAAAGCAATCCATAAGCGAATGAACAAAAGGAAAATATCCGGCGGTTGTGTGTTATAAACGTCATTGTAGGGAGTCATGTGTTAAGGCATTCCTAGGGAAAAGGGTGTTGGAAGATTAACAAGATCTTGGACTTAGACGAGGTGACAGAATTGTGCCCATAAGGGGTGGCGGAGGTTGAACTCTCCCTAGTATAACAACCGAGTAGGAAGCTGCTTAAAAATCAGCTAAGTCGCCTTATAGTAAACTCGGGCCAAGAGATCGAGCAGCAGGTTAAAGTCGATGGACAATGAACTTTGTTGCTACCACTGCCATTGGAAGTCTAGTTTGATAAGAGGACTGGAGAATAGGAACAGATGTAGGAGAGTATTCTGCTCCTTCCCTATCCTTGACACCCCTTTCTATAAGAGGTTAGCGGCGATTTATATTCGAACGGTTGAAAGTCGCGATGGACATAGTCGAAGTTTCTGCAACATATGCACTTTTGGTGTACATTGCTTTTTAGTTGAACAAGTTCTTTAAAATTATAGTAGTAGCCACGACAATTCCATTGAAGGAAGGTGGCCATGTTATGTTGTTATAAATATTATGAGGATGTTCTTTTTGAGGCAATTGTCTCATATGTGGCTAGAGGGTAATGCTGGAGGTGCATTTCAGTAGAGAGGAAGCGAGACATGGGTCTCGACCAGGAGGGGCAACAATTCCTGGTGGTTAAGGATAGTCATACAACAGATTTTTGTTGTACCACCGCTTTTGGGAAGGAGTTTCAGGGGTATTCGGTGAAGGGGCTTCGCTATGAAGAGAGATAAATTGAGTTCAGCAAGTTCATTCTTATTGTGTGGATTTGGTTGCTCGTTGTAGGAGCAACAAAAATGCTCATGTTTAGGAATGGGAACGATATCAGTATCTACCAAGCAAGCATATTCATAAATGTGTGGGGATATGGGGTTGTTTCCATGGAAATGGGAAGGAAGGTGTCACCAGAAAGGTGTTGGCCGTTGGGGGTTGGATATAGGGAATCCGATATAGGATTCGTTGGTTGACAAAGTCTGATACTGGAGATTTTGACAGTAAGTCATCATGCGAGTGATTTTTGGAGACTAGACAATTTGAGTTAAATATGGAGACCTCTGGGTCCCATTTCATCGCAACAGATCCAGAAACGCTCTGAGGGCGTTTGCGGGCGTTAGTGCGTTTGGACGGGCTTTTCATTCACTCTCTCGGGGAAGCGCATGAAGCATTATAAAAGAGTGGGCCGCTCGTATTATGTCTGATGTCCTTCAGTACGAGATATCTCCAGCTTAGAGTCTTGGAGATAGACTATATATAATATTCATTATCGCACGTTAAGTTCATATCCTTATTTAGATATATTAGATATTCTGGTAAGTATATGGGTACGGAATATAGAAAAGATATCACTTTCTATGTTTGCAGGGTTGATTGGTGGGTTGTTCGACTAGCTGTATTTTGTGGGTACGTATTTGTGAAGTCATTGCTGTTTGTTTTTGTTCAGGAATATATATGGGCGAGTCGTCTCTTCCGAGTTACATTTTTACATCTAGGGTTAGTGTGCTTTGGTTTGGAAATTCGAATGCTTTGTATTTTAACGAATAATCTTTAGCTTGGTGTATTTTTATTTTTTTTTATTTTTGGTGTGTTTAAAACATCTTTTTTTCAGGAATATGAGTAATAGTGGGAAGCGGATTAGGGGACAGAGACACAGTTCTTTTTTGTGAGGTTGGTGAGCTACGGGTTGGTATGGGACGGTGTTGCTTATGGCAGAAATGTTTTTCCAACTTTGTGTTGGATGAACCAACTTATTTTTATTGTTGGTAGTTTAAATCTGGCGCTCGTGCTGACATTTTGGATGGAAACTGCACCAAGGGCTGGTTTTGTACTGTTGAAAAGTCGTCAGTGTGGGTAAACAGGCAGGCATGTTACCAGTAACTGCCATGAGTTTTCGCCTTGGCATTTGGAGAGGAGTTCTACTGGGATCAAATTGGCGGTGGGATTACACGCGGAGGCATGGGGCCTGCTGCAATTGTAGCATAGGATTGTCTTTGTCTTGTAGGATATTTTTCATTAAGCCGAGTGTATGGCATCTCTCCTGCTAAATTTATGTATGATACATAACTCCAAAACCTCCTATTTGAACAGGTAAGACGGGCATTTTAAGGAAGAAGCACGGTGGGATCCTCCTCAGTTTTTGCAGTGCGGTGTATTTTTCATAGGGAATGTTTGAAAATTAATTCTCCTCACGACATGGGGCATATGTCATGCAGTCCCCTTACAGTATTTTCGGGGGTGACCCGTTGACTTTAAAGCAACGTCTGGTGTCAGGGAATAAACGTGCGAACACTGTATCTTGTGAACCCAATTTTCACACTTGAAGGTGGATGAGGGGTATTAAAGGTCAGCAGTAAACGAGGATTTGGGGTGTCAGGCGAGTCCCGACGAGTAGGAAATCTATAAATGTTTGTAACGGTAAATTTTTTCTGCTGGAGATTTCTTAAAATGACAGCAGTATCTTCGTCTTTCTGTTCAAAAGAATAAAATTAATGGGCTTTAGACGTGTTTCTTTTTTCATCAGGAGTAGAAATAATGAAGTTGATGTTAAAGGGTATAGACGAATCGAATAACGCATGTAACGTGTATAGACTCAATAGAGTTTATGGAGTGCTTCAATCGCGGAGCCAGTCTGTATGGGACCATATTATTTTATCTGAATAGCTAGATGCGAGGTGTCATTCCAACTCTGCTCCTAAAGGCTTTCTTCAGTGCATCGCTAAAAAGGTTAGTTCTTTGCTCAGTATAAGAGCTTTTTAGGTAGTGGATAGCAATAAGTAATATATCGGGAATGATATATCAGCTGGCATTCCTGGAGGAAGAGCAGCCTAAGGGGTAAACGAGTGAGAACTACAATGCAGAAGGGAACCTTTGTGGAATTGCCCAGACCGTTGGGACACCTGGGATGTTCGGGGTTTGCTGGTCGACAAATCGCTGGAGCATGCAAAGCCATCAGTGTAGAGAGAAAGAAGAAAAGCGGAGAGTACCTGCTAGTCTAGAAGTAGAGGAACGAGGTGGGGTGGCTGGAACCACGACGATGGTTAATTGTTGCTTTAAGCCTCTCTTTGGATTTAGTAACTTGTTTTCTTTTAATAGACTTTTCATAAAAAATGAAACACACTTTTGTATCCATAGATGAGTATTATAACAATAAATCAAATGAAACTAAAAGTAAATAACAAGGATGGGCTGGAAAGACGTATATTTCATAAGGAAGAGCAATCCTTCTCCCCACAACATGTGGCAGGCCAGAGACACACACAATCTCCCGGAGCCCAACCCCGTAGTGTGGCTGTGGATGTGGCCTCGTGAAAATCCCCCCGAACTCTACGTTTATCACCGTGTAACCACCGGCACCTTATACCTTCACGTAACGTCCGAGATTATACACACCAAAGTACAGAACAGCCTCCTCAGTGGTTAGCTAAGGCCCAGGCTTTCCCTACGCAATTTGGCGGCCCAGGTCAACAGAAAGAGTAAAAGGAAACTGTTATTTCTCTTGTACCCTCATCACGGGAAGAAATGTGAGGTAGAGCGAAGAGCCATGCCGGAAGAGGCACCAGGATAGGCCCAAGGGGCTGTAGTGGGAAAAAAGGGAGGACAACCTACGTACAAATATCTAAAGGGACTGATGGTTGGGAATTCATAAAGGTGGATTGAAAAAAAAGGGAAAATTGATATGAAAAAATGAGGGGAAAGGATGAAGGTTGAAAGATAATGTATTGAACAAAACATTGCTAATGCCACCGATTGCACAAGTATGCACATACACGTTTTGGGGCCGGATGGGAAACCACCAAAAGACCATCGTGATATTTTCTCATCGCTATGCCATAGCACAAGTTGTATTGTATATCAGAGCATAAACACACATAAGAATCCAATTTCCCCCTTCATGGAATATATGTATATATATATAATATATATATATATAATATATTATATATATTATATTTATATATATATATTATATATATTATATATATAATATATAATATATATATAAATATCAGAGGTGGCATCTTCCTTCTCTTTGTCCGCTCCGAGCGGACTACCAGGATAGGTGCGGACTAGCGGAGGGGTGCGGAGCCGTCAGGAAATTAGCTCTTTTGTTCCGCACCTTTTTGAAAAATGAAAGTGTGAAAATGAAATAAATCTTATTTGGGTTATGTAAGAAATATAATTTTTATTTAAGGTTTATAACTTATTATACTTTTGTCTAAGACTTATTGTTTTTAATAATTAAACTTCAAAAATCAATCTCAACCTCCTTTAATGGTATGGCCGTATGATTATAATAAATAACATTTTAAACTGCTGGATTTATAAAGCGCTGATCCTGGGCGCTAGTTCCTGCTCCATCATACTAACTTTTGGTTGTCGAATTAGCTAATCGCCTCAGCTCTCGCCCTTCAGCTACTGATATTAGCATAATGTCGCATCTCGTTGTACAGTATTGGCATTCCTAATTATGGCTGTGATGACGTCATAAGCCACTTATTCACTGTGGTCATAATAGTGCGGCGTGACCTGTATAGTTCTCTACTCACTGAAAATTCTAACGTAATCCTAGATGAATTCTCATCCAGTGCGTTAGTAAGCTACAATTATATGGTAAGTATTATACTCAATTTTTGCCTACACCTGTGTGTATTGAGTTAGTCGCCATATCGTGTATAATTATTATTTATATATATATATATATATATATATATATATATATATATATATATATGACAGAGCTTTACTTATTTGATACAGTGACATGGCAGTCCTTATGGCCACTGCCACTCACCCACATTACACCATTAACTTCTTGAAGAGCATTGCTCCTGACATTTCAGCAGCTGTGAAAGAGAGAATAGTTACCGAGATGATACGTAGCATTAGCATCGACTCTGAAGGCGTCTAGGCTTTCACGGATTCTACTAAGGTCTTGGACGAAATAGACCTTCTTTTGGGTGGACAGGGTGGTCAAAATATTTCAAAAGGGAGGGCAGAATGATTTAGGTGAGGACCTTAAATGAGCAATGACTGCCGGAAGCGAACTAACACCAGCACTCCTCTTCACCAAGGACATTCTCCGTTTCAGCTAGACCAGGATGGGGTAAATTGTTCATAAAATTAAATACACCTCCTAGTTCTTGCTTGCTGTAGAGCGAATATTATATTGGTGGGGATATTTTTGAGGGGCAAAGAAGTCAGCCTTAAACTGCTTTTAATTTTGAGCAGCTAATCTTTTTGAAAAGTAATATGGATCTCTTGTCCTTTGAAGAAGACATTGAGAAGGAAGGAGGAAAATTCTTTGACTTTTACCTCTATTTTTGCATTTCCAAAATTTTTTCCAGTTATTGTTCAAAAAAATTTTTGTAAGAAATATATTACATATTTAGTATTTTATATTAAACCTTTTGTAAGTCAAACATTATAACGAGACGTGCATCGGACGTGCGGACTGTCCGATGTGTTAGGTTTGATGGTCTGAAAGGTGCTTGAGAGCGTTAGGGACTACGTTTTTCTCGAGTGCGAAGGTGCGTTGCGGACTACCCCAAAATTAAGCGGGTGCCCACTCTGATATATACTATATATATATATGATATATTATACTTATATTATATAATATATATATATACTTATTATATATATATATATATATATATTATATATATAGTATATATATATATATATATATATATATATATATAGTATATATATATATATTATATATATATATTTATATATATGACCTTGTGAGTTATATGATATGGATTCATTAATTTTGTGTTTTATGTAATTTTTGATTCGATTATTTTAATTTAAATAAAGCAATAAATTTAACATGATGATAAGAAAGATACGAAATTTTAAAATATTAAAAATTAAATATAAGTAGCCAATAACGTACATTTTGCACGAGAAGGAAAATGTTTTTTTAATGTTAAAACCTGAAATTAATATTTAAGCAGAAAAAAAGTTGCTTGAAATTTCGGTCCTTTATTTGAATTTTTTCATAATATTGATTCTGTGTATACTTAAAACTTGGTCATAACCTGAACTAGGGGGATCCTCAGCCATAACCTAACCTATATGGATCGACGACGCAGTAAATATATATTTATACTTAACCTATATGGATCGACGATGCAGTAAACCTATATCTAACCTTTATGGATCGACGATGAAGTAACCCTATGGCCTATACCTAATGTGGATGGATCTACTTTGCCGTAACTTTTTTCTCTTGTTTTAAGGTTTTTCTAAATGAGATTTTTGCATTAGTCTTCTTGTTCTCCCGGTAACTGCCAAACATACGATGCTTAAAAAAGTACGATTTTATTAAATAATTACCTTATTTTTAATTTACATTTTTTTTTGATGATGTTTATCAACTCTGAAATTTATTGTTAGTATTACATAATGACAATATATGAGAAAAAATTCATAAAATACCCAAATATAAACGATCTATATATTAAAATATATATATATATTTATATATATATATATATATATATATAATATACTATATATATATATTAATATATTATAAGTATAATATATAGTATATATATATATCTATATATTTAAATATATGAGCCAGCGTCTGGATTATCCTTCATATGTATCTTAAAAACTATTAATGCTACAGTAAACGGAATACATTGGTGGAATGCTGGTCCAGAAAATGTAAAAAAAAAAAAAAAATATATATCTCAAAAACTACAATAGCTACAGCGAAAAGGAATACTTTTTGGAATCCCTGGTAAAATTCACATAGGAAAATGTAAAAAAAAATAATTTTTTTTTGCTTTATACGTCACACTAGGGGGCTCGAGCCGACGGGAAACATAGGGGGGATGTTTTCCATACCCGTAGGGAGGGCGGAGGACCCGCGACAACAAATACAAAGAGCGGGAAATAATCCTACCCGGTAGTTCCCCGGAAGGGCCGAGGACCCCCGACTCCTGCCATTTGGGGCGGTATACCCCTTGGGTATTCTTTAGTTAAAAAAAAAACAAAAAATTTAATAGAAGTCTTTATTTAACGAGAAACCAATAAAAGTCTCTAAATAGGCCCTTCTAATCATATTACTATAATTATTAACAATTATATATATATAGTTATAGTCTTTATTATATATACTTTAATAGTGACTCTCTCTGCTGATAATCAAAATGTATCGAGGATTTCCAAAATGTATTACAAAATTTAAGAACTTATTCTCGTAAAGACCGGGATATAGTCATTTTTTGTGTGTTTTTTGTCATATATATTACTTTTTCTTTTTTACGATTGTTCGTCAACTCATCTCGTGAGCAGGTTCAGTTCTGGTGGTCAATATCCGTACACTTGAGTACTCTTATACTATGGTATTACAGCGTAGATTTTCTTACTGCTAAGCGTACGTGCCAGATATCGCTCTCTCGATATATATAGCGCGCAACATACCAGGCACTGACCGCCTATTTATATATATTATATATATATAGATATAATATATATATATATATACCCTCTACCTATATTATATTTATATATATATATATATATATTATATTGTATATATATTATATAATATTATAATATATATACTCAATTTATCTTATGCAATTATATATATATAATATATATAATTAAAGGGTAAATATTAATGAGAAAGTTAACTCGTTAATCCTTATTGTTAACAAAAAAAAAAAAAAAAAAAAAATAGCGGCGTTATCATTAAAGCGTTTAATCGGTAAAGGATGTAACGAAGTTAACGTTATCGTAAAACGTTAACAGTATTTCAGAACTTGTTAGTAATAATTTTTGTTCATAATTTTTCACAATATTATAAAGATTGCAAAATAATAATAATAATTAATAATAATAATAAATAATAATAATAATAATAAAATATAATAATATAATATCCCAAACCTCATACATAATAGATGATTATTAAGATAGTCTCTCAGTACTGTACACCTGGTGTCATGTATATAAGCTTAGTGGCATCTGCCTGCTTGCCGCTTACGAAGTAACCATTTCCAATGGCGTTAAAATCTACCTGTATATACTTCTTATCTCTCAATAATAGTTACTGTTATTGAAAATAATAGGATATACCAACTTACAGTTTCAATACAAATGTATCGCTCTATGCTCATCTCTCTTCTCGATTGTTGATAATAATATCTAACAACATGGTCTATGCTGGCATCTTATGTGCTGTCATGACTTCACTTGATCCAACAGGTAGACAGTCTCACGCCCTCGAATTGGAATGGAAGTTGTAATGCATCTCCTACAGTGGCGCTCTCTATTTTTGTATTCACTCGCAGAGCCAATATTACAACCTAGTACGTTTTTATCTCGTTCCAAATTGTGTTGAGTAGATGATAAGCAATCCAGCTCTTTAGCCACTCGATCTTGTATACATTCAAAACAGTATATCAAGTATTCTGATCAGCTTGTGTGATGTAAATAGTGCTCCGCTCTCTGGACATAATAGCATTGACTAAACAATTAACAAATGGTTATATTACAAATATTTGATCAAAAATTTGTCATGGAGTTTATCGATTTGAAAGAATTAGATTTAAAGCTAATTTATGAATGAAACATTCATCAATCAAACGGACCTCTACACCGCCATCTTGTTTGTTTTTTTCATAAAGCATTTTCCTAATTCGGCAAAGCACGGGAATAGCAACCTTACAGAATTTAGAAATTCCTTACGTTTGGTTGAGCATTTTCCTAAATTTGTGCTTATATTGACATAATCGACTGCAACAAGGAATTTTCTTACTTTGTAAGCACATTATGCAAAAACGGAAAACGGCTTAATTTAATGAGAATACAGATAAGAAAAACATGTTAAAACATTAGCCGTTTTCGTTTTTGCATTTGTTGCTCGAGTTCGTAAGAAATGCTAAAGTTTGCGTCGTTTTTTGTCAAATTTAGCACAAATGTTAACAAACGTAATGGATTTCCTAAATTCTGTAAGGTGGCTATTTCCCTGTGCTTGCCGAATTTAGAAAAATGCTTATGAAAAAATGTAAACAAAACAAAGATGGCAGTTTAGAGGTGGGTCCGTGTGTGATGTGAGCTAACTCGCTCTGCATTCATAATAATATGTGACGCTCTCTCTGGTTATTAAACACTTCTCATTGGTATCTCTACCCAATCTCTTGACTCCATCACAATGTTGAAGAATTTATTGTAATATAAACCATTTGTTATTTTTTTTTTATTTCTGTTTTATTCCAAAATCACTCGTGGCTTCCATCCAAACAGCCTTGCAGTTATATTTACGAGTCTCGATCACAAATATTTTAGAATTTCGTTATGTATATTCTGATTCTCTTTTCGTAATATATATACTCCACCAGCACTCGGCGCGCTCGTGGGAGAGGTTCTCCTCTCTTTATCGTGTACTCGCTAACTTGGTCCCTCTATAATCACTAGACACACTGGTGATAATTAACCGTCTTCAATATATCGCAGTGACATTGCTCGTTGCAGAACTTGACTCTGGTGCTGGTGAGTGCGCAGTCCTTTACGTGTTCTCTCTCTGCGAGGAATAAGTTCCCGTTTTTTAATCTTTTCGTCGGCTATAAATCTATATCAAAGATATTGCAAGATAGCTTATAAAATATACAATGTGTGCTCTCAAAAAACCCGTTAAACATAATCTGGCCCTCGCGCCCTCCTACTTACGCAGGGTGGGTATATCCGGTTCTCCGTTCAATACGCATCACTTGTAAGGGGAAATTTTTTAACTCGGTTAACGTTTCTCCGCAATGTAAATGTTTAATTAGTCCGCCCTACTTCTGATATTCTCTGTCTCCCTTCGTGTGTAAAAGTTAAGCCGCTAGAGTACACATAGAATTATATAGACTCTCGAAAATAAATATTATAATGACTAGAGTTTAGTAGTGTAACTCGGACTTACATTTATAAATATTGCTACTCATTTTTACCAGTAATATGTTATATCATGGTCTCCAGAACTCAGTTTGTGTAATATCTATCAAAAATGTAAAATATAAGAGATCTCTTCGTCTTCTCATATATTTGTCTATATGGCTGATAAGTCCCCATATATAGTATTATCTTTATGTTGATTATTACTTTGTAGTATAGTATTATGTGGGTATCTACCCATATTGATATATAACTTTTTTCTACTCGTAGATTTAACACGTGATTAAGAGTTCTAGATAGAAGAACGTTTTGTAGTTCAGTCCCCTGCTGTGTTTTCTAAATGCAGCCTATATGAGTCATCTAATGCATGCTGAATACGTAAAGGATCAGGTTGCTAGTCGTGTGTATATATACATATTATATATTATATATTTAATATATAGTATATTATTATATTAATATATAATTATAATAAATATTATATAATATAATTTTTAATATTTTTAATAGTTTTAAATAGATTATATATATTAATATTAAATATATTAGTGAGTGGATATTGACTTATATTGGTGGTGATTCTTATTATGATATAGTAGTATAGCAAGCACTCCTATATAACAAAGGCATATTATCTTTCAAATTACCAATTTTTTCCCTAGCCAATATACATTTATATTCATAACTTTAAGGAGTAAGATATTACAATATAAAAAGTCCTCATTCTGTATTGAGTTACTCTACTTATCTTTTAAGGCTAATATATAATTTAGGTATTAAGTTTACTCAAAGCCCTTTCCAGTACGTACGTATTTTTATCACAATTGTCACTATAGTAAATCTTTGTTATGTTAGGTTTAGAAAATTTGTGATATCGGGGATAATTCTGAAGTTCGTCAAGTCTCATATATCTACTTTTCCTTTATGATAATTTACCTTACTACTTGCTACGGTAGTGAAGGATTTCTGGAGAGAAGTTAATCTTGTGAATAGTGAATTTATTTCTCTTACTTAGATTCTTATGATTAATTTGACTTATGCTTTGGTATTTAGTTCAGAATGGATTATGCGATGCGAGTGTTTATATTATATATTATTATCCTTTATGACTTTTTATTGCTAATATTTTCTATCTGATACCGGCAATTACTAGCATATAATAGTACGGATATATAAATAATATATAAAAATTATATTTTAATAATAAGTAATATAATGGTATATATAGTACTACATATATATATATATATATATATATATATATATATATATTTAATATATATATATATATATAATATATATAATTTAATATTATTATAATATATATTATATAATATACTATATTATTGGTATCAATATATTATATATAGTAATTATTAATATATATTAAATTTATATACTATATATATATATATATAATTAATATATATATATGATCTATTAATATAATTATATATTAATTATATATTATATTATTATATATTATATAATATATATTATATATATAATCATATGCTATTAAGTCTACTGCTATATAATGAATTTGATATACGTACTAAATGGTTTTACTCAGGCAAATATTGTGCCAATACATCTTAGACATATACATAGCCATCGATGTGCTCAAGCCGTCGCCAGATATCACAATATGATCTGCGTTATCGTTGATAAAATTATGAGACTTAAGATAATGTAAAACCATCCCTATGCTCTTGCGCCAAACGCTACAAAACCATATACACAATATGTACCAAACTTTACATAGACTGCCAAGTGCTCCCTAAAAGGGTATATAAACAGTGTGCGCAGTCTCGCTCGTCTATAAGAAATATAGATAATAATTAATAAAATTTATTTACCTTAATTGTTTTCTATTATTTTTAGAATAAAAAAACATAATAGTATATAAACTATTCTCACGTAGATACTCAACTCGATATTAACAGACATGGGATTGACTACTAACTCAGAATATATATACATTTTTCTACGGGTTCATCTTACCTTCTATCATTACACTCACTACGACTCTATATAGTGAGTTGTAGTAAGATTAATAAAAAATTCGTCAACATCCATTGAAAATATGAATCTTAAAAAAAAGTTTTTAAATAAGTAAATGTTAAAAGTTTCAAAAATTTATAGTTATTATATACGTTTATATATATGAAATTTTTAGTGAATAAATCATTATCTCACAATGCCTTTATGATATCTAGGAGTATTATTTTACTTTTTATTTAGAAACTATAAGCCATAATAACCTCATAAAAAGACAACTTGTATTATTGTACTGTGGTACACTAATATGGACAACATACCCTCATACTATACTATGCAACATTGGGGGTATTAGCCTCTCTATTAGATAAACGTATACCAATTGTTCTATATACTAGGTAAGATAGTATATAGGTGACACAACCATCATAATTATAAATACTATATAAATTTCACATATTAGTGTAGTATTAGTATGGGGACCTATATATAACGATAACTACTTATCTAAGACATACCTACTTAGTGAGTTTATCCTATATAAAACTTTATAATGGTAGTATATAGGTCAAATTATAGTGACTCTGTTTCATGTTTTTAACTTTTAATCTGTGTATTATTAAAAGAGAAAAATGACCCTAAGAGTTATGATATTTAAACATTTCTTTATAAAGTATTTTTAGTTATGACATTGTTATAAACATCATATAATTTTCAAATGGGTGTCTATTCTACATAGTATAAATTATAGCAACTCAAGCTATACATTGAGATAGAAGTATTGAGTACTCCGAGAACTTTGTCTATTTATCGTGTCCTCTCTAATAGTTTCGTCTATACCAGTATGTGATTAATCAATTTCATCAATAAAATAGGTATATAAGTGATATATATATATATATATATATATATATCCAATTATTTTTAGTGAAGGTGGGTAGTAATTTACGATATATGTATCTCTTATCTTTAAATAACTCCTGATTGCTATGAGGCACTTAATAGTAATAAGTCCTGATTATATGCCATGGATAAACTATTTAGAGGTGGCGTGAAAATCCTATATACTATACGTGAATGTGTAGTAGACGGATAAATTAACGTAATACTATCGTGGTACTACTTAGTCTAGAACTCTGAATAGTGTATATACAGTACAATATCAATAATAAGTGTGGTGAAGGATACTCAATGTTTATTTCTCAGGAGGATTATCGACATTCTGTTAGCCCATCCATAAAGGTGGTAAGTTTGCGAGATAAATATAGTATATTATAATAGTAACTCGGACCTCAAAACTCTGATATTGACTCACTAGCTACTTTAATGACTCTCATGGATAGGGGGTACGCATCATTATATATATGTACTGCAATGTTAGAAATCTTGATGTTTAATATAATTAATATAGTATTTAAATAATAATCTCCTCACCAGATATGAGATGCTAACACTCAGTACAAGGGATCGAGTGCATATAGTAGATATAACCCTATCATGTATATTGCAAATGACATAATGCGCTTACATAGTGCATTTGATGCCTCATTTGTGCATGAAGTAAATAGTATTAACATAGTATTAGAGAGTGGTTTCAAAGATATTACAATAACTTCTGTTTATCTTCTAATATGATTGCTCTGAGTTGTATAGGGTGGAGTAAAAAAATAATATTCTATAAAATCCCTAGCTTCATTTAGTATAATGCGCTATTTATATTAAAGCCCTTTCTCGAAAAGTTTTCACCCTGGCAGTGGGACTAGTAGCTTCTTTCATCTGGCATCTAAATTAATTCTTCTAGATACTCTAGAATAACGTTTTTAAGCTATATAGTTCGCACATTCAGGATTCCGAAGGGTTGAAAAAATGTTATATGTTATATTATGTCTATATGTTATATTTATGAGTTGAAATTAATTATTATTGAAATAAATAATTATCTAATATATAATTTTGTCTACGATCATGAGATATTTTTTTTTGTTAGTATATTATTGTAATATATCTCGCAACATTTCTCAACCCTATTTAATACTCATCACAATAAGGCTTAGTTTTATAATTATTTTACCAGTTCTACGAATCAATATACATTATACTGAACTCTATATATTGATATGAGATTTACTTATTGGTCCTTTTATTGATATATTTTTTTTTTTTTAATATTTTATTTAATTTTGTTGGTATAGAGATATCATCCATATATTTTGTATAAAGGTCTAGTAGCTTTTTTTCTAATGAGGTTTATACAAGTATACTTAAACAGGAATATTTCTAAGTGATATAGAAGATTGTAAATACCTTATAAGCTTAGGATATGAGTGTGTTTATAATTTTATTCAGGAATGAATAAAAACATTAAACGTGTAGTAAGGTTAGTCACACTCATGGATTACATAGTAGTTTAGCTGGAAAGAAAAAGGTATCATAAATTTTAAAAATAATTAGGTACTTTTCTCCTCTTCTCTTCGACATTTATTCCTGATCCCATCATAACAGAATCATCCTTTACTATTTAATTGTTAGTATATTTTAGAAATATGTGGTAAAACATCGGACCTTTCTTGGCCTCTAGTACCTCTCGCGCTTATGATATATAATAAGAGTGTTGTGAAGAAGATGGAAGTACGAGTAAACATTTTAGAATTTTGCAGAAGGAACAAAAGTTTATGAATCTACCAAAGGGTTCAATGTATGTATATTATAGAAGGTGACAAGTGTTGTTTTAGCTTGTTATATTGTCCTCTATGTGTGAGATATGAGTTACTCACGTGGTATATTCTCATCTCATTATCTATTTCATACTTGCTTACTATTTTTACGTAGACTTCTCTTGTCATCTCTATTACTCAATACTCAAACATACTCAAATTATCATAACAATACCATCAATTATTACAAAACAAGTCTTCTCTCATAAACTCTTCTATTACGCAATACATACCTTACTAATTACAATCAATTCTGTCTAATCTTACAACTTCTTCTTTATAATCATACATCACAAAAAAACAAAAAATATTAAAAGTAAATCAATCATTTAATGACACTATCACACAATAAGTTTTTTGTCAATTTATACTGAGTATATTTTAAACTTTCTTCAGTTATTAAAAAAAACTACCCAGAATAAAAGTAGGACACGAATAATACACTAATGTATCATATATCATATTAATATATATATACTATATATTATTAATATTATATATATAATATTATATATTTAATATATCATATATATATATATATATTATATATTATATAATATATATATATATATATATATAATATATATTATATAATATAGTCATATATATATGATATTAATATAATATTAATATATATCATATATTATAATATGTATGTTATCTGGTATGATATATTAGTATGTATGTATTGTATTGTTATAGATATTTGTTAAAGGTGTGGTTAAGGTCCTTCGCTCCTATCTGAGGCTAGGACTTAATGTATCTTACCTTACTGGTCGACACGAATAAACTCTGTGATTTGCGTAAGAAGACACTCTGTTTCACGCAAATGTACCCTATCTCTCGCGTGCTCGTGCTCAATTTATATTTCGGATGGAGTTCACTCCTTTTGATGGTATACTCGCAGGTAGTGGGTATAGAGGCAGGTAACTCTTGAGGAGCGCTAAGCTCTCGTATAAGAAAAAAAAGTGATTATGAGCGTCATCCCAAAAACTGCGTTTTACTGATCACGCATGCTTTTCCGAGTAAGAATCCACAGTACATCATAAGACTGAGACTGCACTAAGTAATATACTGCAGAGAGTGTGGTACACAGTCATGTGAGGCATTTCTCATAGCATAAGGAAAGGTCCAGGTTGCTATAGTCTGACTGTTTCCTGGATATAAGAGCTCACATGGTGTCGATATTATGTAAAAATCTTACAAATGAATTATCATATATAAGAATTTTTTTTTAATCTCTTTAAGTAACTTATTATTCAAATTTCATTATGTTTATGGAAATAAAATATAAATAAAAAAATAATAAAAATAAAAAATAAAAATTTTACCCCCTAGAAAGGAGTGTTTGGAAAATGTATAGGATATGTCGTGACGGGAATATATATATAATATATTTATATATCTAACAGTGAGTGAGGTTTAACCAATATTGCAATTAGTCAATAGTTTTTTAGAATGGTACCAGATAATCTTATTTCGTGATTAGCGGGTGCATATAGGTTTTATATATATATATATATATATATTATTATATTAATAATATATATATATAATATATATATATATTTAATACTATATTATATATATATTATTATATTAATATATATATATATATATATATACATAATATATTAATACATATTATTATATTAAATATATATAATATTATATATTATATATATAATAATTATATATATATATATATATATATTATATATATATATATATATATATTAATATATATATATATATATATATATATATATTAAATATAATATATAATATATATATATATATATTATATCATATAAATTTAATATATATAATAATTATAGTATTTATATTAGAGTTCCTCTTCTACTCTCATATCCTCACATATATATCGATATATTAAAAATATCTTTTTATGTTTTCTATTTCTTTGATATATAGGTGAAATATATTGTGCTTACTTTGGATGCATTATCTACACATTAAAACTAGATATCCACTCAAGTATATAGGTATATTATTATATTGATGCTTAAGAGATAGTATATTATACATTGCACACAAATATAGATAACCCACTCAAATAATATGTGATAATGAGTAATATAGGTGTCTAAACAATTGCGTACAGTATAATTATACCTTGCGCTCACTAAATATTAAGGACCAAAGATATACAATGAATATAGACAGGTTGTTAATACAGTAGAGGTACACTCTAAATATTCCTACTGCTCGACTACATTATCTACTCATAGAAAAAAAAACAGACGGTTAATATAAAATCGTAATAAGTGAGGCTGTGAATACACAAATGAAGGATATTCCAATTTTTAAGATAGACTACATATATAGTAAATTAAGACGTTGCTTTATGTCGGTTTTAATACTAATTCTCATTTAGGATCATTATCCAGTATATACTATATATTGCCGTGCATCGGTTGTTTTATCGAGTCGTCAATTTACATAATTACTTAGACGTACTGATCTTATCGCTGTCATTGTATATGTTAAGTACCAACATATCGCATTATAATGGACTATACTCAGACTCCCAATTAGAAGTATTTTCATTTTTTATCATATTTTATAACTTTAAGAGTGATAAGTAGAGCAGTAAGAGATAGAAATGAGATATAATCTAGTTAATAGATCTAATATATACGTACTCGAGCGACAGGAGCGAGATATTAGATATTTAATGAAGAGAAATATATATTATATATACATGATAGACGTAGAAGAAATATCAGTGTATTGAAAAACAGAATAGATATGATAATATCATTAGTCTGATAGGTACTAATGGTGAACTGGCAGTGGAGAAGAGAAGAACGAAGATACCTATAGAGTAGAAGTTAGTAAGATATGATAATATAGGAGAGAGATGTAGAGATATAAGTGACTAGCAGAGATAGAGAGAGAGAGAGAGAGAGGTAATTCAGAATACGATACTATATTTATTTGGATAACTTGAAATTCTACTAAAGAAACTTTCATTTTTAGTATTAACTCAATATTCTCACTAGATTGTAAATATACATTTTATGTCTCTCTACTGTAAATTAATATATGATAATAAAATGGAATATAATAATAATGTTAATAATACCTAGAGATTAAACATATATTATAAATTTTAATTATGACCTATCTCAAGATATATAATCTATAACTTTGTATAGTGAATGTAAAGACATTACATTCAGCAAATAACATTCAAATAAATTATAATATAATTTATCGTTTATTAGTAATAGTTTTGATAAAATTAATATGTAATGAAATTTTTCTTTAGCTCATATACGATTACCACTAATGAATACTAACCAGCATTATATATAACATCTAGTAATTGTTATAATTTTTATATATTTTTATATAATAATAATATAATATAAATACTATATTTAATAGAGAGATAAGTAATAAAATCAGTGAAAATCATATAATAATTAATAATAATATAATAATAATAGTATAATAATAAATAATAATAATAATAATAATAATAATAATAATAATAATTAATAATAATAATCAATAAAATAATAATAATAATAATTAATAATAATAATAAAATAAAACATATAACATTATAAATAAAGATATACATATATAAAATATACAATATAGAATAATAACTAGTGAGATAAATAAATCAAATAATATAAAAGATAATGAAATTACTATACAAAAATAGTACACTCACAGTACAAACGATTCTAATATAATAAATAACCAAATTAACATATAATATAGATTATTATATATACTCCAATTTAACATAGACAAATTGTTATAAATAATGAAAGTGACAAAATACATAATAACAATTAACAATATAAATAATTCAATACACATAAATAAAATGAAAATTATATATACTCATTAACATGATATATATTTCATATGTATTTATAAAGTTAATACATATATAATAAGCTTAAATTTATCTCAGTTTCACATAAATTTAACAGAAAGGGAATTAAAGCTTTACTATAATGAATCGACAATATAATATCCATTTAATGATTATGATAATATAAATCTAATGATTATATATAATTATTTATCGTAGCCTCTATAGATGTGTAACAATATGATATTGCTAATACTCGAAAAATAATAGTTATCACCTCAATAATGCAATTATATATATATTTCATATTTAGATACAATATATAAATTTATAAGTATATTTTAATAGATAATTATTAATCATAATAATTTAAGTGATGATATACAATATATATAATTAATAAAATCAGATAATAATTAAAAATATAAAACTCGTTAAATAACTTAGATAGATAACATGAGTAATTAATTAAGTAAGTCACTAAAGATAGGATATAATATTAAATTAATTTATAATATAATAATAGATAATTATTTATCAGTGAATAATAACATTAGTAAAGAAAAATAAATCTGTAAAGAGGCTTCGGAGAAAAGTTTAAAATACCATGTATACAAGAAAAATAATCTATTACACTTATATAATAGTGTGAAGGAGAATCACATACTTATAAAGTTTGTAAATTCATGTCAAGAATGCTCACTTGCATAATCATTATATGTGTATTATCATTATTGCTAACGTTATTCAATAGATCTAAACAAAATATATAATATACTATTATAATATTAATAGAAAATTAAAAATAAATAAATAAAATAATATCAAATTCATATATAAAAAGAAGATAATGAAAATTAAACATATATAATATATTATATATATATGATAATATTATAATTTTTTTTTATTTTTATAATCTATTTAATTTATATTATATTTTTATCAATAAAATAATATATAAATGAAAAAAATAAAAATAAAAATAAATAGTAAAGTTAAAAGTATTAATGAGATATAAAGAATATAAAAAAATAATTAATATTTATGACAAAAATAAGAAAAAATAAAAACAATACTAAATAATAAAATACAACAAATAATAAATCATAATAATAATAATATAAGTAACAATAAATAAAAGATAATTAAGTTTGTAATTTATATTCACATAAATAATTTATTAGATAATAATAGATTATAATAAATTATAATAATATTAATAAAAACTCATTTCAAATTTTTTAATAAAATGAAATGTGATACACATAAATAGATAGATAATAATAATAATTATACTCTGAATAGTATGCTCTACTAATAACTATAATAATAATAATGTAAAATCATTTAATTAATTTAGTTCTTCTTTAATATATAGTAAAGAGATCGAATATATAAAGTACTTCGTTGAGGGATATAATCCAATTCATGATACATCTTTATATCACTACTTCTAAGTGATAATACATAACTATAATAGTGCCAATTTCCATATATTTGAATAATTAAAATGATTACATAATTTAAAAAAATTTCATAAATTATTTGAAAAATTAACACTTAGCTAAGATCCAGTTACATTAAGTCACATAAATCCTCAGAGTTATATGGATAAATATATCATAGTAATAAAACATATATATAATATATCTAATAAATAAAAAATCCATATATAGTAAAATTAAATAATATAATAATAGATATGTGATTATTAACTATTAAATATAATAATTAATTGATAAAAGTATTAAATTTTAATTTATTTTATATATAATTAATAAAAATTATATATAATTATTTATTAATAATATTATAATTACATTAATTTATAGTATTTAAAATCATAATTACATAGTATAAATCTTATAATATGTTATTATTAATTAATAGTCTTATATAATATTACTAAAAATATATTAATTGGATCTTCTTATGTCGCGAATATCGATTATTATTCTTATCTGTTATAGAAATGTTAAACAAAATAATTCTTTAATAAATATTAAATTTTAATCATATTTATATATTAATAATTTATCATAATTATTATAATAAATATATAATTAATTTTGGTTATTATTGTAATTATTATTATTAAATCTATCATATAATTTATTATTAATATTATTTATTTGTTAATTGATAAAATATTAAATCATCATAAATTTATAATAAGTAATAATAATAATAATTAGAATTATTAAATAATATAATATTAAATAAATAATAAATAAATGCTTAGAAGTTCCATATATCGTGTAAGTTATAACTTGGTTATAGTATACAATTACTCTACTTCTTATATATCATACACTACGGACGGTGTACGCGCGGTAGTTGATCTCGTGGTGGAAAGTAACAATAAACCACCCTCTTAATATGTTAACAAACACATTATAACACAAGTCCTTTACAAGATTGGAATAGTCAATAGTATAATAGTAATTAATTAAAGATTAAATTAATAGTATATAATAAATAATCTAAATAGAAACTATAAGCTTTTTTAATCTTTGAAAATAAATATAAAATCCAATTTCGAGATAATAGGATATTCAATATCTTCTGTCATTATAAATCTTACATTATAGTAAATAGATAAATTATATCACATGAATCTATGAAATTAAGTACAGTACTCTTTCAAATACATCCCCATCTCAGAGACAATCATAGTGAACGCTCGATTACCTACATCTACTGACAACTGTATTCTTATAATTTACCTATTATACCTTTGACCTCAATAAACTCTAGAAATAAATCGTTGCCATATATACAATCCACGTTATCAATATAGCTTATGATACAGTGTTCAATACTTAGACTCACATAACATCAATTTCCTCAGTAAATGGTTATAATATAATATAATATTATGACGATACTCGATGAAATATCTTCTCTCGTCAACAAGTGTTCTTGTGATACGAGTGAGAGTAAGAGTGGTGTTACCTAGAATATTTTTCGCAATACTGATAATTTTGGCGTGTCTGTGTGCTGGTGATAGCATGTGGTATTGATTTGTGCGCCAAGATAAGAGCAGGTATAGGCACAAAGGCATTTTTGTAGCCGCCTCCGTTTATGTTATTAGGATACGCCATAAGAAGGTTAGTAAATGGACATTTGATAAGGAAACTCTCATATCCCTACGATCACGTTCTCTCTCTACAATTGATCGGCTACTACTCAGAAAAAAAGATATAGTCAAGAAGAGTCCATGGATCGCTCTCATATGATATGTTTGGTCCTCCCTCCTCACAAAAGTCTGAGATAGGTTTTAATTACTGCCATGAATTCTCGCTCTTCAGCATTGAGGTTTTGGCGCGCGAAACTGTATCCAATTTGATGTCTCAGTGGATTCTATGCCTAGTATATAGAGTATCTGGCTTTGCAACAAGTACACATATTACATATACATAAAGTCATGTATATACTCCCATTTGATAGGTTTATAATACTAAATCGAAAGAATACAAGTAATATATAACCCAAACAAATACCAGCAATACGAGATAATAGAAAAACCATATAACCAAGAGATATTAAAGATATAGAAGATAAGATAAGCGCGACTTACCATGCGCTCGCGATAAAATGATTCATATATGTGATTGATTCAGATAGCGCGATAGAAGAGAATATTTTGGCAGTCCTGATATTATCATCTACGCAGAGAAGGATAGTGGCATTCAATGTATAATGAGTTCAGGTCTGTTCTGTATAAGTGAGACTAGAGCGTGTTAAATGAACGGCGAATAGTGTCCTTCATATCTGAGAAGTCGGTTAAGTTTATAATTCTAGAAAAATGCTATATTTTACAATTGATATATGATTCCTTATAAGGATTGGAATGGAAATTTTTCATTCTTCCTTGAAAGTGTTAAGTCAAAGTGACTCTTGCATCAGATTTTATATTAAACTATCTCTACTTGTCTTGCTCTATAATATAAATATGGCGCTGTCACAAACAGCATATCACTACTCTCCGCGCAGTTATAGCCATTTGTAATAATTGATCCAGCTCATCATACGTTTCAACACATATTACTCCATATTTAGTGCTCGTGACATAGAGATAAATAATGCAATCCACTTTTGGAACGATTTAAACTCTAACCTAGACAGTTCTCAATAGGCCCCAAATATTCATTCGAAATTGTTCTAAGAGTCTTTCTTTTATTTTTTCTACCAAGATTAATTTTTGGATGCCAGTATCAAATCATTCCACGATATACGCCCAAGATAATGAGATCGTCAACAGGTGCGAGACACAATATATATTTTACTCGCGCTGCAGTTTAGTCGAGAGTTTTTGTAATATTACGAAGACTCGTGATGAAAGAGAGATTTTGATTTGAAGTGATCTCTAGATTCATGCTAACCGCGATATTCGAACTTCTAGATCTATGTTTCGGATACGCTTAATAGTCCCAGTGTTCTTGTTTTATAATTTTCTCGCTCGAGGAGCTGTTTCACACAATAAGTTATATCTTTACAACAGAGCTAAATACATTGAGAGTAACGATAGATATGAATGTGTATGATAGTTTGAAAAGTTACTTGTGTTTTGAGATGAATGCTTCGAATCAATTTCGTTGTATTCATATCATCTATATATCGCTGATATTTGCGTGAAATAAGAATACATCCTGGAATACTGTGCTCTATTTCATTATTAAATATGGATCCATAACTCGTATCGGCTGTCGAACCTATGTAATTGAACATATATCTCTCTCGTAGTTTATCCTCATAGCTGCATCTCAGTGTGTTTGAATGATGTATCATCTGTGCCCTCTCTCAGTAAGTTTAGTAAAAAAAAAAAAACAAACACCAAGAGTAAAAAAAGACCTGTTAGTGACGGGAGAAAGTTACAAGAAAAAAAATCATTCAAAACATTTATTTACAAATTAAATCAAAAACAAATTAAATATTAAGGATGGCGAGAATCGTATACAACCTATACTGTAATGCTGAAAAAACAATGTCCATAAAAATATTAAAAATGGATTCGGTACCCAGTAATATTTAACCAGACAGAACGATAGCATAACATATTTAAGTCTCTCTAAGTATCTTGAGATAGAAATTACTAAAATTGGAAAAACGTGTTGTGTGGTATCCGGATATAAATCAGAAATACTAACTATTGTCGTAATTCGTACTAGATGTGATCCTCTTCGCTTGCAATATAACTCTGGGTCCTCACTACACGTCGCTCTCCTCTCTCTTCTCTTTATATCCTATAGCTCGTCTCCCTCTCGTTTCGCTCTCTTTAATATTTCTTTACTCGTTCTTCATCGCACTCACATATCTTCCTGGTCAATTCCGGCGTCTCTCTTCCTACTCTTTCTCTTCTCAAGTTTTCTTCTTCTTCCTCTTCTTACTCTTCCTTCTATCTTCCTCCTACTCTGCTCCTTATCTCTTCTCTTCGAGGGTACAAGAAAAGCAAGAATTGAATAATTACTCATTTTTATCTCTCGATCGCGTCCATGTTTCTATTCCGACATTAGAGGCATGGAGCCGATATGGTTACATTAGCCAAGTCCTGGTAGAAGAGCGATAGCATGACTGATCCTCCATTTTACTGCAGTTCGAGTGAGTATTGGTTGTGCAAGCTTAAACTCCTCTCATGACTCGGCAAAATGGCTTCTCTTTGCTGGAATTGCATCATCCTCAATTTTTCTTTCATAAATTTTCTCTACTCTGTCTTTTCTCAACCAGCAATCGTTCTTGATATGATCTGGCGTTGGAGTTAAAATGATGTTAATTTGTCTCTTTTTGTATGCCGCTAGCCCGTGTACGAATTTGATCCATGTTTACGCACTCTCATCGTTTTGTGTGTCTCGCCCTCGATCCTGCGCAGGGGCAAAACTGTATCTAACTATTGCGCTCCTCGATGATTCTCGTAGTCTGCTGTCTTATCTTATAAGTGTGGCGATTCCTTATTAAGGTATGCTTGCGCTATAGCAGGATCACTATTAATTAAGCTCCGCATGCTATAGGTGAGACAACCTCTCATCGCGGACTAATTATTTTGTTGCCAGGTTTATTTTACATCTATTCTGTGTCATCGTTCTCAGAAACTTCATTATACACCTTAACTGTAGCATCAATAAAATACTACTGGGGAGTTTCTTAAAATTAATGTTAAAAAATAAATTCGTATGAACCTATTTAAATGCTAAATTTTTATTTATCTCCTTACATTTTGAATGGCTAAAAATTTATCAACAGATAATAATTTTGTGATATTGCATTGCATATCCTACATTTTATGTTTTATCAGATCCTAATAATTTATATGTATTTAGTGCAATAAATCTAAATATTCTGTAATGCTGTATAAGTATTAATTCCTGGCTCATTGAGATCTTTGTTTCCAAATTTACTATCATATACCGGTGATGATTTATAAATTTACATAGATATAAAACTTTAATTCGTACCTATAAAAATGTACGTGATTAAGGTGCGAATACTGTAGATCGTCATTTTCCAGTATCTCAATATTATAATAACAGTACTACAACTTAAATTGAATAGCAATTAAGTGCTGATATTTTATTATTAAGTGATAAATTAAAATTTGCAGCTATAAAATGTTAGCTTATCATGACTCACCATATATAATACATAGTGTGATAGCGTTTTAGATATTTATCCAGCATTTAAGATAAATAGACATTGTACTACCTTAAATTGAACTGTACGTCGTGAAATTAAGTGGCATATTTGAAATTGCGCCCATTCTACTCTGAGTTGAAGACCGATAGGATATTGGCTTGGAACACCATAATGATACTATACTCTCCTCTCAATAATGGTTGCCACATGTCTCTCGACTTAGAAAGTTTTTAGCACATCAAAACTCTAATCGATTGATGATAATAAAGTAAATATTATTCTAGAAGCATCTCATCTCAGTGTTTTGATTGAAAAAATATTTAACGTTCGAATAGGAGTGACACTCCTCCTCTCTCTTATGTGTCTTTATACAAAGGCATGACAAAGGTCAACTCGCTATAAATATCCATTCTCTATAATGGCCACCTCTTTACAAAGAACACTGTATAAATAATGCACTTCAACTTTTATCAGTATGCGCGAGTATCACGTGCATTTACTATCCTCTCGCGTAAACTGAAAAAGGTGTAATAGCCATTCTAGTAGTAGAGTATTAGATAACATATAGGAAGTGTGTATGTGTATATACAAAGTTTGATGTAACTAACAAAAGGAAGGAGATATCAGTAACCTGTCCAGGATTGGTGACCAACTTTTTTGTTCTTTATCCTATTTCGACGCATTATACAAGTGAGTGCTCCAGTCCTTGGACAATGAGGCTATTCCTAGTAACCTATGTGGGATACTCGAAAGGAAGAACAGGGTGTTACACAGTTACTCTTCTTTAATAATGTCTACGGACTCGCTATAACTTATTTACCACGAGAAATTAATATACACTCAGCAAATACAACATTTAGAATTCATATGCATGAATCCATTACAGTACAGTACATAACGATAGGCAGATGTAATAATGTATAATATAAATTTAGAATAAAAAAGTCCCTCTATATTGACCTCTTAAATTAAGTAGATTCCTGTAAAGATAAGATTCCTGTAAGATAAGCTTAATATTAACAGATCTGATTACAGTAGGCATTAGATGCTATACTCATTTATGCTATTATACTTACTCGAGTAGACGAGGGAGACCTCAAATAGATAAATGCTAATATGGTCATACGTGATGGACAGTCCATAAGAATAATTTAAATCATAATACCTCCCTAATCAAATAAGATTAGGTGTATAAATAAGTAAAGATTAAGAGGAAGTGATATCAGAAGGAAAAAAATAATGATGAATCTACGAAAAAAGCTATATTGTCCATCATATAGTATAATGAAACATAACTCCATATTGTGACTAGTTATAATAGCGAGAGGGAGAGTACAGTCATCTCTCTCACAGGATTGCATAGTAAATTTAAGTCCTGCCTCTTGTCATGGAAAGATGCGATATGAAAAAGACATATACATCGTCTGCGAAAATAAGACATGGACAATAGAAGAGGGACCATCAAAATGCGTGATATTATAGGTTCAAAAATGTAGAGTAGTAAGAATAAAAAGTGGACGGGGCTCTTGATAAAAGAAAGGCACGCCTTGTAGCCCAAGGTTTTTCACAAAGACGATCAGGTATCGATTATTATGAGACATTTTCTCCCGTTATACGTCTTAGTTCTCTTAGAACTATTGTTGCACTTGCAGCTGAAAGGGGTATGACTATACATCAAATGGATGTGGAGACTGCGTATTTAAATGGTGAACTAAGAGAGAGACCATATATATGGAAGTACCAGATCTATTAGAAGAATCATTAAGGAGATTAAGAAATGATGAAGATCACCTCATAAAGGAAGAAGCTTCAAATATGCTAAAACAACTTCGTTACCGTGAAAATAAGTGTGTAAACTGAATAAAGCTCTTTATGGACTGAAACAATCTGGTCGAATGTGGTTTACAATAAAACTTCATTCAAAGTCTCTTAAATCTTTTCGATTTCAAAACACAGGAGTAGACTGCATCCGAGATGTGTTTGATAGATGTGCGGAAATGTTTTGACGAGTATCATTAGTCAAGTTGGACGTCTCCTCGTGAGTGTATGGATTTGATACTGAGAGACATTACGAAAAGATATAACATTTTGAGAGAGAAAATGAAGAGGAAGGAGAGAGACTCTGAGTAGAAGCAGAAATGGTTGTCAGAGGTCGAAAAAGACTCACTCGGGGGCCAGTAATAATCTAAAGAACTAGCTTCTCCCTATAGTTTACATAGTGTAGCTCTAAATCTCTTCCTCTATAATACGTTGGCACTTATTTTAAGTGATGGCTAATACATACTCTATATACATGAGCGATAGTGAAAAATAATTAATGAGCATAATCAAACTGACGGTGTGAGAGATGGGCAACTGCAGTGATGTCATTAACCGCATTCCTCGCTATAGTCGATATCAAACTCCGCGAGGTGTGCTGTAAAATTAACTAGCGCAACAGATGAAATGGTTAAACCAGATCCGGTGGATGGTGAGTCGTTCGAACGAAGTATTGCACTCGATTATATATTATTTATCTCTCTGATATTACCCATATCCTTCTTTTTACTAGCGTGATTACCACTGTCTGTTAATGTAGCTTCTTTCTGCTTCTCGTATCTATGTTTATGGCTTCCCATGAGATATAATCTCATATCAGCACGTTCTATCTTCCTCCTTCTAAACGCTAGTGACATCTTTTATACTATCAATACTTAGTAAATTATATTCATGTTAAGCTTGACTCTTCTGGGAAAAGCTGGCCAGAGACAATGTCAATTGGTGTACTAAGAGATAATCTCCCATAAAAAGAATAAATAAGGAACGAAAAAAAATACAAAAAAAGGGCCAAAGAAATCTCATCAAAGAGTTTTCTCAGTAATGTTTCGTTAAGACTGAAATATTTACATAGCTCTTAGTTGGGTGGGGTTTATAGAGGTCTGAGAACTACTCAAGGGACTATATATGATTGACTTGCGTAGATAGACAGGTTTCACCACAGAAAATGCGAAGATTGAAGAGGCAGTTATGGATTGTTCCCTACTCTGAAAAAGAATAATCATCGTATACATTCGTCGAGATAATAGTCTCTCTTGCATTAATATTTATCAGACGCAGTGTCTGGAAATACACAAGACACACCAACCTCACAATAATAACTTTCCGTTAAAGTAAATCACTGTGAAACATAACAGGTTTAACTCGTTGAAATTTTTGCCTGCAATCTGCCCAGTATTTTGTTTCCTCTTGAGAGAGGGCTTCGAATATTTATTATCGCGCCTCTTCCGAAACAGGCAAGCTCTCTATAACGAAGTTGAGAACGCAGTTCTTGTGTACGTACAGTGACTGTACTCTCTTAGCATCATGAGTGATAGTTCCAGGCAAGTACCCAAGGTTGAATTTGTGTTCTAGCGGTGAAGTGATAAGGTGCCATAAGTGCTTCGTAACACTTTTATCCGAGTGGTGCATTCTATGACCATTAATACATTTGCGGAGTGGGATGCAAATTGCGTGAGTGTGCTCACAATAGCCTCTAATCGGCATTTGTATAACCTCGAATATCATCAATTCCAGAGACAAAGGCGATATTGATAGTAGGCAGCCACTTTCAGTCCGACACAAATTCGAGTGACATTGACAGCAGGTGGAAACAATCGTTTTTCTACGCGGAAATGCCGCATCTTTATGGGAAATGGTTCGAGCTCATTTTTGCTCTATCATGTCTAATCCATCTTCGATGCCTGCGCTGAAAATTTCATCGATTTGCCGAGGTAGCAGACTTGACGCGATTACCGCTATCTCTTCAGAACATTCGCGAATGTGGAATCCTAGCAAAGTCATCTATGTGCCGTGAGAGGGTGGTGTGGAAGTCACTACCGTCATACCTATTGTCGCTGGATATATCGACTACGTCGGTGAACCTTCGTCTCTCGACATGGACTCAGAAGAGTTTTCGTATCCGTCATATGGCTGTAATCGCCGTCCTTGATACGCGCGCTCCTTATCATATTACAGTATAATATCCATGCATAACGTGATGTCTTCATTCTTATTCAGTCTCCCTTAGGCAACTGATTCGTGAATTTTTTTTTATGTAAGTATCTACGTATACTTCACTTGCCTATTCCAAATTCTAAAGTAATAGGGGATCTTGTGTTAATACTCCCCTATAATGTGTTTGATGATTGTAACCACGTCTGTGGTAGCAGTTTTTTAAGGATGGTCGCTTGGGATATGTTTTATACACTTTCATTCGTAGTACACTCACGCTCTTCTTATTGATTAATTTTTACAGTATCGCACACTCTCTGTATGCAAATAGTTAGAGTACCGATATTTTGTGCATCTTATAGGTGCGTACTCACCTTCGTAAGTATAATATCGATATGATTAGTATTATTATTTATATATTTAGCTACTTACTCTCATTTAATATAGTTTTTTATAGGAAACCTAAGTATTATTAGTTATTGTACTTATTATTATTAGAGTTCTCTGTATTCTCCGTGATTGATTCCTATACCTTCACTTTATTCACTTACTTATTTATTTTATTATTATTATTATTATTATTATTATGTTATTATTTTTATTTTGTGATTCAATTTGATTAGTTATTTAGTTTGTACTTACATTCTATCTTCACGTTTTAATTGATATCTATAGGTTATTATCTGTAATTACATCATGTGCACTATCCCAAATTATAAGTGAGAGTTTGTACTCTCAGGTCTACACTTCCTAGTTACTATTATGATTTTTTTTATTATTTATTTTTTGGCGTTTTATTATTACAACTATTTATAATTATTTAAATTATTAATTAAAATTAATACTCTCTATTATGATATAATTTACTATATAATAAATATATTATTTTAAATAGTTATTATATAAATTTCATATATATATAATCGTATTTATATATATATTAATCTTAAAATTTACATGCTATTGTCTTCATTTTAATAACTATTTATTATTATGTATTTTATATTAAATAGTAATTGTTACTTATTTATTATTTCAATTTGGTTGATTATGTAATATCATTATATTATTAACCCTTTAGAAGCATTATTAACTCTATATATATACTATCTAATCTGAATATGTACTATCATTGATGGTGTAATAGCTTTGTTAAATGCTGATTATGTATTAATAATCATTATGTATTTATTTAAGTGAATATAATAATTTGTTCGTTGTGTGTTATTTCATATTACTCTAATTCTATTTGTATTATTAATCTAGTTGGCGTTTATTTCCTCATGATGGAATTTTTATTATCTTTTTTTTATTTCTATTATATATATATATTGTTATATGTCAATGTATATGGATTCCGAAATTTTTTTATTTATTATAAGATTTTATTTTTAAATATATTATTATTAATTATGTGATTTATTATGTATATTATATTTTATTTAAATCTATTATGTGAGTGATTTATTTGTGTGTATCTAGTATTTAGTTTATAATATTTATGTATTTAGTGAGAGTTTTATGCTGGTGAGTTTTTTCATTATATTTGATATATATTATTTTCAGAGTGTCCAGCATTCATATTTGAAATCGGAGAAAGACGATAGGATTTAATAAGGTCCACTATATTCTCTTATATATACTTGAGTTAAATTATTTATTTATTAATTATTTTATATTTTATTTAATTTTTATTTTTATATTTTTATTTTATATTAATTATTATATTTTATATTATTTTAATTTTTATTTTTATTTTTTTGCCGGCTCTGACTCCGGTTTTTAATTTATTTTATTTATGTTTATATTATTATAATTTTTATTTTTATCTATTAATTATACTATTTATAAACTTTATTATTTATTTAATATTTATAATTTATTTATTATTTTATTTTTTTATTTTATTATTTATATTTTATTTCTTATTTTATTTATTTTTATATTATTTTTTATTTTATTTTTATTATATATTTTTTTATTGAATTATTTATTATTTTCATTTTATATTTATATTATAATTAATATATAATAATAATTTATATTTATTATATATTTCTTGTTAGAAAATTTATACTAATATATTTAATATTTATATAATATTTATATATATATTATATTTTATAGTAGTTAGTTAACTATTTACAGAATTATTATGTATTATTTGGATAAATTATTTTTGTTAAATTATTATTTTATTATGTATTATCTTACTATTATTAATTGTATCTATAATGTATTATATTTTTGTGACACTGTGCTCGTATATGCAATATAATTTTAGTCTATAAGTTTACTCTCATATAAGTGTTAGATATACATTATAATTTTATTATTAAAATTCATTTCGATTTCTATTTTATTTAGTTAGAATTATATCTCTTATTACAGTTCAAGATTAACTCTCAATAATATTATGTTCAGAGTTAATATTCTAATATAATTTTTATTTATATCAAGATATATCTCAGTTCAAGTCCTAATGAATTATAAATAATTTACTATCACTTCTAATATAGTTTATCTTTCTACTCACTCGATTAATTCCTTCTCTCATTCAGTGTCATAAGTGTATTGAGTATAATATTTTTTACTTAAGGAGAAATTATGATTGGCTTATGTACCTTGATATCTCGGAAATTTTCACTCTCCAGTACTTCATTCACTATATTTTTTCATCTCACTCAATCGATGTGAGTGTAAGTTCTAACGTGTATATGGCAATTGGAGTATATATCACTCGTCTAGGATAAAGGTGTAGTTGGGATTATTTTCTACTCCTATATTTTACTGTATTATTTATGTAATTGTGATGTAAGTTATTTTATTATACTCTTATACAATGTATGTGGACTATTTATGTAACATATATCTTATCTTTATGAGTTTGTATATAATAATTATCTTTTTACTCTTTAATTATTTAGTGTTTTACTAATAAATTTTATATTTACCATTTTATATTATTATATTATGATTTGAGTACTTTATGTTATCTATATATAAGAAAGCCCCTATACAATTTAAGCAATTCCTTACTTCCTTAATATTTTATATATTAATTTAATATTATATATATCTATATTTTATTATTTATAATATATTATATATATTTATATATTAATTTTAATTTTATTATTTAATTTTTATTAAATTATTATTATTTATTAATAATATATTATTATTATTAAAATATTAGCTATTATTATTTATTATTATTATTATTATTATATTATTATTATTATTATTATTATTATATATATTTATTAATTTTATTATATATATATATTATTATTATATATTTAATATAATTATTATATTTATATATATTATTATTAAATTAATTATATATTAAATTTATAATTATATTATTATATAATCATTAATTATTATTATTATTATATTATTATTATATTAATTATTATTATATTATATTATTAATTATTATTTATTTTTATATATTATTTAATTAAATTATTATTTTATATATTATTATTATTATTATTATTATTTATTATATTATTTATTTTTAATTATTTTATTATATATTATATTATTTTATTTAATTATATTTTTTAGAGCTATTGTAAATAATATAATATATATATATATAAAGGTGGGCATTATCGCGTTAAAATCCGTTATTAAATTTAATACTATACTATATATATTAAATTTATTTTTCAGTTATATCTAATTTTTAAACGTGACTTTCGCTTATATAATATCTCAGATAATAAAAGATATAGATTAGCGTAATACTATTAACGTAAGTTACATTTGATGTAAATAATAAACGTATTAATACTAGTAGTTAATAATCAATATATATTTATATCTACTCATGCACTACTAATATACGCACGTTATTAAATCACGTATTATATCTCAATACTTTATTAAATTTTATTACGTAAGTATAAAATATAAATAATAATGTTACTCTATTATCTCATAGATTTTAAATAGAAGTACTAAAATTAGAAGCTTAACAAATTTATTTGCAATCAAGATAAATATTATTTTAGAATGTTTTGCTTCGTTTTTCAAATAATGGGCTTTAAAAAATGTGTTTATTTACTTCACACATATTAATGTAATCCCGTTTTAGTAAAGCCGTATTATCGTTTTCTCACTTGTTGCCTACGTTCGATTAAGAATAATATGTTTGTACTATATAATCCTATATGTTTTCGCACAGAATTTTTATAGAACATTAGAATGGATAAATGATTCTAAATATAAATTCCTATTGTATCAGAAACGAATGTATTATTGTTTACAAATAGAAAAGGCAAACACCGATGATGTATAGATATGTAGAGTACAACGTGTAGTTACTTATGTAGTGAAATTACATAAATACATAGAATATATATATAAAATATATAAGAAAATACAAATAATAGTTATATATTATTATATATTACTAAAATAATTCTTCAACTTTTTAGTGATTGGTAGAGTTTAATTACTGAATTTGGAAGAATTAATTTAAAGCTAATTTTATGATTGAAAACAATTACCTATATAATAATACCAAATCAATTCAGACACCAAACTGCCATCTTGTTTGTTTACATATTTTTCATTAAGCATTTTTCTTAATATCGAGCTCGATTAAGCACATTAGGTAATAACCACCTTACAGTAATATTAGATGGAAATTCCATTACGTATTTTGTGAGGCAATTATGTTGAGGTACTAATTAAATAATATATATATTTTGAGACAAATAAACGAAGGCTAAACTATTTATGAGCATTCTTTACGTATCGTAAATCTACTAAAATTACATAAAAATCAGAATAAATAACGTATATATATATTATATAACTTATATATAATAATATAATTATAGTTATTTATATATTATATAATTTATTATATATATGTATATATAACTTATATATAATATATTATATATATATAGTATATTATATATATATTATATATATATATTATTATATATATTACTATTATTAGCTATTATTATAATATTTGTATATTAATATATTTAATATTATACTCATTTTCTTAAAGCCACTTTTTCGTATTTTTATTGAATATGTTTGCTTACGGAAAAGTTATATAAGAATAATATTCAATATCAGATGCTCGAATTTGCGTTATTTTTGTCAAATTTAGTGAACTCATATAATTTAGTGAATAATGCTCACCATAAACGTATAAGGGAATTTTTCTAAAATTCTGTAAGGTTGCTCTTTCCCGTGCTTGTACTCGATATATATGAGAAGGAACTGAAAGATAGTCTGTATTCGAGGCAAAAAAGTAATAAACCGGTGGGGCTGCAGAACAGGGTAATGAGGTAGCACTCCTGTACTTCTGTATGGATATTTTTATAGGGCGGAATGCAGACTCTCGTGTCATCAAAGCAACCTGAGACCCATATTTCGCTTCTCGCTATGATACTCTTTATTTTGGATACTTTCGTCCATAGTATTTCCTTTATGCGACACTTAATACGCAGTACAGGATTACTTCTGTGAATATGCTCATGTGTGATGAGTTTGTATATAATACCAATTTGTTAATTGTTAACGAGTGTTTGGTTTATAGATTTCTGTTCTCTTCCCTACTCACGAAAGAACTCGCGTATGCGTCTCGCTATGAAAGGAGATGAAGAACCTATATTAATATACACTTGCAAGTTGAGATCACACACGGTCTTGCGAGTTCTCACGGTAACAAACCAATGTCCAGTTGAATTACGTTTTGCTTCGATCAGATGGTGCATACTTTAAGAGACTCATAGATGTTTCGTGGCTCATAATGCAGAGAAGTCACTGGGTCTCAGCATGGCGCCAGAGAGCGACAATATATGGCGCTATCAAAAACGAACTCGGTTTATTATTTGAGTACTCGCTATGTGAGATAGAATAAAAATAAATAAATTAATAGTTTGTAATTATTTAGGCTATATATATATCGATAATTCTAAATGATGATCTAATTAACATTCCTCTCAAATTATTCATATAGTTATAATCATTGAGATAAACTGCTTCCTTTATTTGACTAGTTAGATAAAATATATAATAGTAAGGGTACCTATATAAGTGTGTATTTTAATGTATCACGAACATAATGAGAATATTTGGAAATTAATTTGTAGTGATACACTGTGTATGTATGTTTCGTGTTTCACTTTATCTCTCCTTATTTGATTTTTACGGTAGTTTTTATAACATTTTGATACTAAAAGTTTGTAAATAATTTACACGTATAGGTTGTGCTCATACGAAATATACCTGGATATAGATTAATGTTGGGTAAATAGAAGGAATATATTGTTAGTGTGTGGATTAGGAGTAAAAAGGGTAAGGATATAGATGAAAAGTTGCTGATAAAATGTGCGCTGTTTTCATGTACTGTATACGTTTTTTTTATGTTTAAGTTATTAATTGTTTTATTATTTATGTCTAAATTTGAATGCAATAATATAAGTGCTTTTTTTTTAAATTTATTGTTTTTTTTATTATTTTATTGCTTCAATTATAAGCATTATGTGTTTTATATTAAATATAAATGTGTTTTCTCCTTGAATATTATCACTTAAGTTTGGCAAATTAATTATAATGTACGTATTTCTGCTAGTACTAAACACAAAGAATTTTTAATGACAAAAATTCATTGTTATCATATAAACTTGAATACATTGTATGCAGAAGACTGTGTGACTCTACGTATAACAATTAAACGTATAAATACCTTTTTAGCTTATATACCACATTACACGGATCATATCATGCATATAACACTGGGATCTAATCACGCGCACCACGCGTCTACGTTTTGGGTTTTATAATATTTTATATAAATTATTTGTAAACATATTTAAAGGATAATCGGAGTTTAATAAACTTTGCTTTCATATATAACATTGCCATACACCTTTTGTAATTATATATATAATATATTATA
Organism: Trachelipus rathkii; assembly: GCA_015478945.1. Classification (NCBI taxonomy): domain Eukaryota; kingdom Metazoa; phylum Arthropoda; class Malacostraca; order Isopoda; family Trachelipodidae; genus Trachelipus; species Trachelipus rathkii. The sequence goes on along the minus strand of JABUQX010022418.1, from coordinate 4,978 downwards.
TAAATATATATATTATATATATATTAATATATATTATATATATATATATATATTATATAATATATATTTATATATATAATATTAACTATATTATTATATATAATATTATATTATATTATTATATATAATATTATTATAATATATAATATATAATAATATATTAAGTTAATTATATTAATATAATATATTAATATATATATATATATTTAATATATATATATATATAATATATATAATATAATATATATAATTTATATAATATATATATATATAATTAATATATATGAGTCAGAAGTCTGGATTTAGCTACTATCATATATTTATATTTATTAATAATATACTCATTGATTGCTACAGTAAATAACTGAGAATATACTAATATTTGACTATAGTAATGCTGGGTAATATTCCCACATATGCGTATTCCAGTATAAGAAAATGTAAAAAAAATAATAAAATAAAAATAAATAAAAAAAAAAAAATAAAAATATATTATATAATATATTTCAAAAACTACATAGCTTACAGTGAAAAATGAGTAAACATTTATTATGATATACTCAAACTATTCATGCAGTGAAGTGAAAATTTTAGGATTTGAAGAAATTTAAAAAATAGCAATTACAATATATAAATATAAATAAAGATTAAGATTTATTAGTTTAGAAATATATTTATAGTTAAATTATGATTTATAAGCACAGGTATACATTGAAAATTTAAACAACGATATTGTATAAAGATAATTTTTATTAGGTCCTCTCATTTCTGATATTAAAATTACTCACTTATCAGTAAATTAAATATATTTTGGTGTAAAGTATGAGTGTTTTAATAATTCTTAACAAGTTCCTTGGGAATCCTAGATATATATTTATATTACCGCCCCAATGGCAGGTAAGTGAGGTGATCTTCTCTCAGGCTCATCCTCACGCGGGAACTAATATCAGTATATGATAGGTATAGATTATTTCCCGTACCTCTTTGGGTATATATATTTGTAGGTTATATATATATATATATTAATATATATGTCGCGTGGTAAGGTTCCTCCGCCCTCATCTCTCACTATCACTAGGGTATGGAAAAACATCCCCCCCTTATGTTTCCTCAGTCGGTGATCTGAAGCCCCTATCTGTACGATATATAAAGCTAATATAAAAAAATTTATTGATAAATATATATATTTTTATTTTATATAACATTATTTCCTAGTGATAATAATATTATATACTCTGTAAGTGATTTCTCCAAAAAATGTATTCCTTATCGGCTTGCGCTGTAATTTTAGTGTAAGTTTTTGAGATATAATTATTTTTTTTTTTATTATATTTATACATTTATCATTATTCCTTACAGCCGTTCTGCACTCAATGTTAATTACTTTACTAGTTAAGCTATTAAATAGTTTTTAAGATTAATATGAATCACGGCTAATCCAACGTATACTGGCCCATATTATATATATATATATATATATATATATTAATATATTATTATTAATATTATTAATATTAATATTAATATTAATATTAATTATAATATAATTATTAATATATATATATATATATTATATATAATATATATTTAATATTTATATATAATATATTATATAATGTATGATAAACGAGAACGTTATCAACATATTATTATAATAATATAACTAAAGTTTAAGTATTCTATTTTATTATTATTATTTATTAATGTATATATATATAATGAATACTTGAAATAATTTATTGTAATATATAGTAAGACTCTCTGTTCTCTTATTAAATAGCTGGTTAAAAAAATGTTTTAATTAATAATATAAATTTTATGGTGTGCTAGTTCAATGGTAAACTTATTAGTCATTATATAGTACATTATAATGATAATAAAATAACTAATTTAATTAAATAAATATAAACATCATCTATAAATAAAATATGTAATAATTTAATAAAATAATATAGGTATATTTATAATAAAATCGTACTTTTTTAAGCATCGTAGGTTTGGCAGCTACCGGGAAGCTATAGAGAACAAGAAGACTATGCAAAAATCTCATTTAGATAAAAACCTTATTAAAACAAGAGAAAAAAGTTACTCACTCGAGCATAGATAGATCTCACTATCACACATTAGATAGGCCTACCATTAGGTTAACTTCATTCGTCGATCTCCACATAATAGGTATATTAGATAATTAATAAGTGATTTATCATGCTAATCGTGATATCTAGTACTATCCATAAAGGTTAGAGTATATATATATATCTAAATATTTATATTATCATATAGTACGTTCGTCGATTCCATATTTTATAGGTTATAGAGTTATGGCTGATAGGTATCCCCCTATAGTTTCATAGGTACAGTTTATTGTATCATAAGTTATTATATAGAATATATACAATCCAGAATATCAATATATTGAAAAATACTAATAAGGATACCGAATTATTTATAGCTGATACTTTATATTTTTTCCTACTACCTTTAAATATTTATTTTCATGAGTATATGTTAACATTAATAATAAAACATTATTCCTTCTCGTGTATACTCAAATGTTTAGTTTAATTGAGCTACTTATATTTTAATTATTTTAATATTTTAAATGATTGCAGTTACTGTCAGCTTCATAAAAGGGAAGAAACTCCATCTAGTCTCATGTTAAAATAAAGAAATTATATAATACAATTATTTGGGTAAGAATAAATTACATAAACACAAATATTTAATGAATACTCATATCATATATATAACTCTACTATATAAATAGTACTCTAATTAATTATACTAATACTTAGCACCTCAAATTTCCTGTTTATTAATTAAGCCTTTATATGGTAGGACGTTTTACAGTATTAGTTGTCATAATATTGATATATGTTTATTTCTTTGGTAAGACAAATAAGAAGGTTTTTTTAATCTTAAGCTACTTCATGTTAAATACATTTAGCAGATATTATTTTGCGGCATTGCTTTAATGTGACCTTTCATTTGTGAGGTTAAAGTTAAACAGGCAAATCATACGTCTTCGATAATATGCTTTAAATAATAACGATATTTCAATGTTATATAATATATATTTATAAATATATATATATATTATTATATTATATATATATAATTTATATATATTATATTATATATATAATATATATATTACATATATACTAATATATTATATATATATATATATAATATATTATATTATATATATATATATAGATTATCAATTATATAGATTGTCGCTCCGCTATATTTATTAGGTATATATCATATATATTATATATAATATATTATATATATATATATATAGAGGTTAGTACTCACGCTATAACGTGCAACCTTACGTGATACTAACCTCTCAGTAGAATAATATATCAGTTGTCATGCATAATAAAACTCAGCGTACTCTCTCATGCTACTATTACAGCCATCAAACCTACGCTCACTAATCAGACAGTCCGCTAACTCACTAGTACTCCCGCACGTTTTCTTCCTATATTATATATATATATTTTAATATTATATATGTTCTAGACTTCTCAATTATATTATATAGTTTTATATTAAATTACTATAAATAGTGATATATATATAATTACCTTACAAAAAATTTTATTATATATATATATTATATACTAATAAATGATAATATGAATAATAAATATGAGATGTATAAATATTACCAAATCTCCATAGATTTATACCTTATATCTTCACTTATCAATTATGTCTTATTACTTCATAAAGGACTAAAGAGATATCCATTATTTAATCACCTTCATAAATAAGTATATTTAGCTTGCTACAAAATTAAATCACATAGTAAGGCTAGACCTCTCACTTTGCCTCAAAAATATCACCACAATACTTAATATTAATTTACGCTCTTATATACAGCTCACAGTCACAGAACTTAGGGAGTAGGTGTTATATATAATATTTATTATAGAATAATAAATTCACCCAATCCTGTCTATGCTGAAATACTCGAGATAAGATGTACCTCATTTGTGGAGTAAGGTGATATTGAGCTATGGTGTTATAGTTCTCTGACTATCCAGCAGTCTCATGACTAATAATTTAAAGAGTTCTCCACGACCATTAGCATAACCCATTCTGCGTTCTCCTCTCTCTCTAGGTTTTTACGTGTGACTGCACCATATGATCTCCACCTCACGCACGCCATATAGACATCTTTGTTAATAAGATACACGCAAGAGCGCGTGTAGACTAGATACCCAGTAGAAAACGGCCTTTACGCTCTTCATAGCTCTGAGAATGCTAACTTGCTACGTATGAGTACTTCGCTTCAGTAGGAAAGAAGTCTTATTACTATACTCTCCACAGATAGCTGGGGAATGTCGAGGGAATGCATCTCCTTACCAACACAGTACAAAAGTGGAGAGTGCAACACTGATATGAAGTTATATCATTATAGTGGGGTGACTCTCAAGCGCTGAGTTTGGAATTGAGCATCATGCGAAGACGAAGCGGATCCTTTCTTGTGATTCAACTATTCTATGAGACAGATAACAATAAATGTATGCCCATTTGAGATTGGATTGAACAAAAAATTATAGATAAAAAATCTCTTTCATATATATATATATTATAATATATTATATATATAGTTAAAAATATCAAAAAATAGTTTTAAAAATTTATTATCTGTAATTTTAATAGGTGATATTTATTTGAGGAAGAAACATAAACTTATTTACACAAAATCATATCCCTAATCATAAAAATCAGTTTTTTTTCCTATTCATAGTTATTAAATAAAATTAAATATGAATATTTTTAATATTCTTCTGATAATAGTATTATAAGTCTAAAATTTTGTTGTTCCTCTTCTTGATTTCGGTTAATTTCAATATTTTATATTGCTTTCATAATAATATATATAAAATTGTTATATTACTTATTTTTATTAATTCATTATCATTATTACTACTCTTATATTTCAGAGTTTTAACAT
>JABUQX010022417.1:15000-23019 GCA_015478945.1 Trachelipus rathkii | reverse complement strand
ACGCACGCACATAATTGTGTTCAACAATAAAAATAAAAAGACTATAGTTGTTAGTGCATTCATAAATAAACAAAAAATTTCACAAATATAAAAGTGAAAACAAAGAAAAGTTTTGTTAAAACCAGGCCTATTCCTAGTTTAAGAGCCTAGCCTACTGTACTATCTGCCCTCTCTTAAAGCCTATATAAATAAGCTACAACTATTATTATGGCAACAGGCCTATTTTTATAAATAAATGGTTTAAAATTTTTTTTTTTTTTAAAATTTTTAAAAATTTACAAAATTTGGGTAATTGTGTAGTAGAAGTGAGTCAAGTGCTTTTACTACAAAATAACTAATAAAACAGTGAAATAAAATTTTTAAGTAAATGTACAATTAAGACAGTGTAATAAAAAAAAAAATTAGAATTACAAGTATATATATATATATATATATATATATATATATATATATATATATATTATATATATATTTTGGTTTATATACACAAAAAAATATATATATATATATATATATATATATATATATATATATATATATATATATATATATATATATATATATATATATATATATATATATATATATATATATATATATATATATTAGGGTTATGACAAAAAAAAGTTTTGCAAAATTTTGTATCTCCTGTTGTCTCAAATGATGAACTTTTGTGACCTGATTACTAAAACTTTATTATTGCAGGTGGCTCTAAAAAAAACTTCCCGCACCAACCCGTTTCAGTATCAGTGTGTGTCACGAGATCTGTATGTACGGTACTGTATCCTGTAGCAAGTAAAAAAGTAGATCCTTATAAAATTGCTAATGATTATTTATTAATGAATGTAAAACGAAGGACATGCTAAATAGAAATTTGCTTTGTTTGAAGTCATTTCCCCCCTTATATGTTTAACAATCCTCCTTTATTAGCGTGTCGTCCGTACTTGCCCACTCTATTCACTATATATATATATATATATATATTATATTATATATATTTTTATATATATATATATATATATATATATATATATATATATATATATATATATATATATATATATATATATATATATATATATATATATATATAAATGTATTATAAACTGTGAATATATTTTATTAGGAAAAGAAAGAATCGGATTTAAATGATAGCTTAATTAATTACAAACGCTAAAATTAGGTTTTAATTTGATCTCTTTATTATTATTATTATTATTATTATTATTATTATTATTATTATTATTATTATTATTATTATTATTATTATTATTATTATTATTATTATTATTATTATTATTATTATTATTATTATTATTATTATTATTTGTGTATATACAATTTTACACTGAAACAAACGTAGTAATATATATATATATATATATATATATATATATATATATATATATATAAATATATTATTATATATATATATATATATATATATATATATATATATATTATATTATTATTATTATATATATATTATATGTATATATATATATATATATATATATATATATATATATATATATATATATATATATATATATATATATATATATATATATATATATATATATATATATTATATTATATATATATATATATATATATATATATATATATATATATATATATATATATATATATATATATTAAAATATTGAAAGATATAAATCAATTTTATTTTGCGAAAGAGGAAGTTCAGTTTCTCATTGACCGTTTGCTTTTTCCTTCTATTTTCAATGGGACTATATATTTCATTTAATTTCCTTTCTCATTAGCAGAATCACAAACCCCCCTCCGCTCCTGTTTATATTTATCTATTTTGTCGTCTGTTTTCGGGTTAAATTTGTATATATGTTTTGACTTACTAATCTTGCTAGCTTGTAATTGGATAACTAGGTAAACTAGTATACTACCAGTCATATAAAACCTTTTGCAGAGCATATTTTAAACCTTTTTTCCCATCTTTGCTCTTAGATCTAGGATGTGTCGTTTTGTTGGTAATTCTGGAACGTAAATTCTTGCTATTGCAAGTGTTGTGATTAGTAATGATATTTACTTCGTACAAGCAAGCGTATATTTAATGTTTTTCTGTGTAAATATTTTTATTAATTTATATTGTGGTGTTTTTAAGCAATTTTGGTCGTGTGTTATTTAAATATTCTCATTTGTGCTAACATAATATTGTTTATCAGTTGGTAAATAATATTATTCGTTTTTATTTTATGTGATAAAATTTTATGTGCGTTTTTTTGTTGACATGATCGGATGCACAGCAGACGCTTTCTCACGCACATGCGTCTAGACATTAGAGGTAACCAGGTAAAGTCCTTAATACAAAATATTTCTATTGCAAATTATTTTAATAATATTTTTTAATATTAAATATAAAGAGTTTGAAATTTATTTTGTGTCACGTTAATTTATTTATTTGGGTTCAAATATATAAATGTTTTCCTAAATTAATCTTCTGTCTTCAAAAGAAAATTAAATTAGAAAACGGGATTGTTTTGAACAACTGATTCTCTGTGACACACACAAACAAATCGACAAAATTAAATTTCTTTATTTTATAAAATATTTTGGGTTAAATATAAAGTATTGACAATAAAACTAATCGTCTATATATTATTATTTTAATAATTTTATTTTTTATATATTTATTCTATATCTATCTATCTATCTATCTATCTATCTATCTATCTATCTATCTATCTATCTATCTATCTATCTATCTATCTATCTATCTATCTATCTATCTATCTATCTATCTTATGACTATGTACCTATTTCTAGATAGTATTATTAAATATTTTATCTATTATCTGTATCTTATTGTATAGCCTTTTACGGGAGCAATTTCTGGGACTTAATATGTTCAAAATTAGTAAAATTCAAACAATTTTGAAGATATGCTTCATAAATGCTTAAAAAAAATTCAGCGATGTTTGAGCGAATTTCTTAATCATCTAAATATGCCAATGCTTAAATATGTTAATGATTTAATCATTTTAACGTTATCTTCCATTATGCACTGTTTTTAGGTTGCTAAACAAATTCATGTTATTTTATTAGGAAAAATATTATATTTTAAAGCAAGTAGCATGGTGAAAGATATCGAAGGGATATTTGTGAAAGACATATGAGTTATTGATTTAATTGTTAATAATGACCTGATGCTCTAAATCAAGGATAAATTTTTCAAAGCCCCAAAATACAAGAAAGATTTACCCTAGAATTTATTCTAAATGAGACTCATTTGTAATTAATTTTTTAACAGCCAAGTTTTGAAGTGGTACTATAATGCATATTGTATGCTAAATGAATTACGTTTACGAATAGAGAATTTTAGACTATCTATATATATATATATATATATTATAATTACATATATTGTATTATATAATATCTTTCTTTATATATTTTTTTTTGATATGTATATATATATATATTATATACTATATATATATATATATAATATATATAATAATATATAGTATACTATATATATTAATGATATATTTTCCGACGAAATTTCTTCAGTATATTATTTTGGGATACTGTAGATATTTATTTATTTTATTTTATTAAAATATTTGGTTTATACACCTCTGTCAATTGATACCGATTATTATTTATTTATTTAATTATTTAATATGCTTGAACATTGAGAGTCTTTCATCGAAGTATTTTATTTGATTTGAGAGATCCACTGGCATTATATATAAGTTGGTAATAGACATCGCTGTTGACTCCAGGTACAAAAAGAAGCTGACGTCCGATCTAGCACTCTTCTTCATCGCCACAGTATTTTGGTTGGTAGGTCTAATTTATTTGAATATTAATTTATTTGAGTGTACAGGTCATTGACCTCCAACGTGGGATCGAGAATAATGCTATTTTCTGAGGACGAAATCCCAAGGTTATTGGATGACTCTTGTCTTGGGGGCCTGACCATGGATTGATCACATTGTTGGAAAGAGTAAGTAGACAATATAGTCATGTATAACCTAACAATGATTAATTAAATTATTATTTAATAAATGACTTATGACAAAAGAAAACGTGTCAAACGTTTAACATCACATGCAGCTAGGTTGGTGACAAAAATCTCTTTAAAGTTAATAAGTGCTGCTAGCCTAGACGAAGATGGAAATAGAGTGTTCCAGACACCATCACAGTCAGGTGTTTGGGCGAGCTGTTATAAGAAGTGGCAAAGAAGCGAAGCGTAAAATAAAATCTATTTTGCAAGAAGAGAAATATTTCTGCCTTCATTTTGACGGTAAGCGAATTGCAAATCAAGTGGTAATCTTAGAGGATTGAAATTAGGTATAGTAAAATGTGAATGTTGATTATCACAGGATATTTTTAATGCACAGCAAAGTTTTGCTGAATAATTTGATGCATGGAAGGAACTTCAAAATGATGCTATGTGAACACAACAGAAGTAAAATACTGACGAAATGTGAATGGAATTGGTTCAAAAAATCTAAAAAGCTGAAATGCTCAGCTATGAGGAATATTGATTAGCCCAGTACAAGGCTGCAGCATCTTTTTGGATAGAATCTTTAAACATGTTGTTAGACTTTCTTTAATCCAATTTCTTCTACCAAACCAACTCTTCACTATAAATTCGTGGACGAAGTGATATAAGAACAATACGATATCTTGCAGCAGTCCTGCAAGCCAGAGAGTAAAAATAGTATTAAAATCTATTCCAAGTTGGCGAGATGATTTTAGATTTCTGTATGAGTTATGAAGAGCCTTCAGTTTCCTTAAAGAAACTAGCGCGTACCCCGTAATTAATTGGAGAAAATTACCATCTCTCTTCACAATGCCAGATGGAATTTACGAGCTTTATATGCTCTTATTTCGTACTTCCTCCTTCCTAAATGGAGAATTTCACTGGAAATGCCGTGCGCTTTCATCTCACAAATACGATGGCAGGAAGCTGTTTTCTAACCCAAATGGTTCAACGAAGATTCACCAAAAAATTGACTGTATGGAATTTCCGAAATTAAATTGCTCTTGCAGACAATAATGCTTTGTAACTCATATGGAATGTTGACAGAAATCAGTTTAGAGTATACCACGAGACGAAATTTGTACCACGAGTGGTTGAAATTGTAATGAAAAACTACGTACTAAGAAGATGAAAAAAAATATAAATATTTTGGAAGTCTGAAACTGAATTTACAACTAATACATTATGTTACATCTTACTGAATGTACTTAAGTTGTTCAGAATTTTTCATTTTCATTGAGTTGCGGAATCTTTTTTATGAAAATTGAACGAAAATAATTGCCATTTCTGTCAATTATTGATCATCATTAAAAAGTTCATTGATTTCTAATAACAGACTAAAATATTTTTTTTTGCCTAACCCTAATATATAATATATATATAGTATATTATTAATATATTATTATAATTATATATATATATAATATATATATATATATATATATAATATATATTAATATATATATATATATTATATATATATATATATTTGTGAAATTAGTATTTGTTTACACTAGCGTACTACATGTATATATATAATATATATATATATATATATATATATATATTTATTATCAGTTGTTTGTGATTTCGGCAAACCCCAGTAATTGTGTAAGGTTTGGTATTCACTATCATGAAATCATTGTTGGTAAAACAAGAAAATATTTTTAAATCTTCGCAAGCACTGATATGGGGTTTGCGAGGAAAGGAAAGAAGACATATCATAAGGTTTTTTTTTGGAAGCGTAGCGCATTTAATTATATATTAACATTGCATTTTATTAATTAATGGTACGGAAGTTTTTGATGTTTTCTTCATGATTTTTATATAATAAAAAAAATTTTTTTTAATAATAAATAATTAATAATAATAATAATCAAATAATAATATAATAATAATAATAATAATAATAATAATAATAATAATAATAATAATAATAATAATAATAATAATAATAATAATAATAATAATAATAATAATAATAATAATATAATAATTGTAAAAATAGAAAATTAATAAATATCGTAATAATTATTATATATTAATAATAATAATAAGAATGAATAAATAAGAATAATAATAATATAATATAATTACATAATATATCTATTATTTAATTATAATGTATAATTATAATGATAATATATAATTATAATCTTAAATTATAATTATAATTATAAGCCGCCTCTAGAAGAGCCACAATCCAAATATCTCCAAAAACTTACAATAGCTACGGGAAAAGCGAATACATTGTTTGGAATCCTTGGCAACATTTTAGGGGGGGAAAAATGTAAAAAAAAAAAAAAAAAAAAAAAAAATAAAAAAAAAAAAAAAAAAAAAAATACAATTGAGGTGGGGGAGCTCGAACCGGCGGGGGACATAGTATATATAATATAAATATATATATATATTATATATATATTATTATAATATTTATATATATATATATATATTATAATATTATATATATAATAAATATATATATGTATTTTTGTGAAGGTATTACACGGGCAATGTAGGGGCTCGAGGCCGACGGGGAACAAAGGGGAGACGTTTTCCATACCCCGAACGGGGAGGGCAGAGGGAACCCCCACGACACCAAAATAACCAAGAGCGGGGGTTCCGGAGACCCTCCGGAAGGGGGAGGGAATTAGTGCCTACCGTAGTATCCGGAGGGCCGGAGACCCAGACTCCTGCCATCGATGCGGTATAACCTTGGAGTATTCTTTAGTAAAACAAAAAACAAAAAAATTTAAATAGAGTCTGTTTATATTAACGAGTACGTATAAAAGATCTCTAAATAGGCCTTTCTACTCTGATCAATATCATCGAAAGACTAAGTCTTTTTAATATCGTATTTTTTACTTTTCAAATCGAAAATGTATATCATCATCCAGCAATGTATTCTTTTCCCGGTAGCTGTTGTAGTTTTTAGATATGGATTGTGCTCTTCTAAAAAAAAATAGTAGACAAAGATACGGAGTCATAACAGAAAGTTGAACGTATTGCAAAAACAAATACGTGTTAATTTATTTTCACTACATCAATTTCAATTTTGGAACATAGTTATAAGTAACACTGATATTACGACTATTTGGAACAAAATAAATTTCATTACATTAAATTCTTTATATTAAATGGTTTTCAATTTCCATTGAATTAATATTTTATACTTTTAAACTTCACGGAAAAAGAATAAATATACAAAAATTAATTAAATTGGAATTTCAAATAGAAAAAAGGCAGTGAAATGCAGTTCTTGCTGCATAATAGAATAAGCAATACCAACTTTACATCTATTTTTTTTTAATTGGTGTTTATAAAATTTGAGTACCATATAGTATATATATTAATATTATATTATATATATATATATATAATATATATATATAGATTATAAATAGAATACCTGTATATTTTATTAAGGTCATTTGGAATATATATAATATCAGTGGCGATCCCAGTAACTTGTGACTACTCGGTTGCTTCTCGTCTCTCGTACCTCTTTCATTTACTATCACTTTTTACACCACACTATTTTTAATATATATAGTACTAATATATATATATATAATATAGTATTATATATATTATATATATATATATATATATATATAGTATCAGATATATATATGATATATATTATAATATAGTATTAATACAGTATGTGATAATATTGAAGTGACAATATTGTGTCACTATTCAAAAATTAATATATTATGTTGAATAAGTTGTATTAGGACGAATAATTATGTTATTAGGTTATGGATATTTATAAACGACAATACAACTTCGCTTTAACAAATTATTGTAATGTATAACAGCCAAGATGTGATTTTCAGTGTCAAGGAGTTTAAGGATTCAGGGATGTTTGCTTTAGGAGATGAATTCACGACCAGGTCATTACGATTTTCGATTTTATTCATTATTAGAACTATTTAAATAGAATCAGGAATATAGGCAACCTAGTGGGAAAAAAACACTTG
>JABUQX010022417.1:0-10000 GCA_015478945.1 Trachelipus rathkii | reverse complement strand
AATAGCAGAAGATGAAGTGGTTATATAGAATCCATAGAGAACATGAAACTGCACGAACCTGCAGGAATACTATCAAAAATATTTATCGAAGAAAGGACAGCAATCAAGCTTCACGACCAAAAGTTACTCCGGTCATAGCGAGTGAAGCAGAGAGGAAAGTTTAATAACTGATGAATAAAAGCGAGGAAAGAGCGAAGCCAAAGGAAAAACCTTTTGCAGTTGCTCCAGTGAGCTCGAAAAAAGCAATAATCACGCGCGCAGAATCCAACAAAACAAGGTGGAGTTTCAAGACCGTGTCAGGAAAAACAAGAACGAAGTGAATTGTATAACCAAATAGCAATTAACTACTGTTCCAAACAGCGCTGGACAAGCAAGCATTCTAAGTCAAATGGAAACCAAGTCGAGTGCACCATTACGACGAATTTGAAATCAAGCAAAGGCAAAAAGTAACAGGAGCTAATATTAGGCAGCAGCACATTGGAGAGAGAAACGACAGATTAGAAATTTTAAGGAGACTAAGTAAGCTGAATGAAGATCCTTTCTGAGTTGGATAGGAAAAGGGAAAATAATTACCGGGAAATGGACAGAAAACACGGATCAGTAGCGGAGATAGACCAAAAGAAGAAATTTTATGGCCAAGAAAATTAAGAGAATCAGCACCTAAAATGCATTTCGAAATTTAAACGAAGACCAACTTGAGATAACGAGATAAAACAGTAAAACGAAGTATGTGATAAAGAATGCTCTTCCGGAGAAATAGAAGGTACAACTAAAATTAGAAATCTTATCAATTTAAGCAATTAAAACAAAGAGTACGATTAACCAAAGTAAGACATGATCTATGCCAACGAGTATAAGAACAAGTAGGCAACCTTCCGGCCCCATTACAGATAGACCATAAAAATGCTTAAAATATACTTTACATCGAAATGCCGAAGAAGAGTCGCTGCAAATGAAAGTAGTGGAGAGCGAACATGTAATCAAATCAGGACAATTACTAGCGACATTTCGTAAGGAAGAAGGATTTAATCACGAGAAGAGGAGAAAATGTGTACATCCATTAAGAGAAGATGAGAATAAAATACATAGAAGGATGAAGGAACTATTAATAAAGTACTCAGCAACAGAATTTAGAATTTACGGAACCTTGATACTCCCAACAAAACGAAATAATCTGCCCTTTTAACAACTGTGAGGCGGAGAAACCTTAAGGAGACAGAAATAGAAGGAGAAACAATACCCTTTTCCAGAAGCATGTCAAATTCAACACGCGCAGCTTTTAACATTTCTGGAGAAAGGTAAGTCTGCGAGCCTTGCAAACAGGAGGACTTTGTCTCAATTGTAATAGCTATACACCATATATCATTGGTGAAGCGCAGCCGAGCCAGCATTAGAATCTTCCCGTAGGCTGGATAATAAGTCCATGTAATTGTATCAGCCAATCGCACCGCAAGAGACGTGAAAAAAAAGATATCCATATGCAAACAAATAGGGAAATTACTGGTAGATCGATACCATTTTTAGAAAAGAAAAAAAAGGAAAATATCTCTCGACATACGTCGGGTAAGCAATATAAAACTCCAACCCCAAATAAAAAAGAGGGTAGTAGTCTTGCTCAAGTAATTATACGGACTGATTGGGCCATGTCAATAAGACATTATATTGAACATGCTTAAAAACTCTAGGCACGCATGATAGTGTATGCTACATCGAGCCAGAGAAATAAGATCAACGGACAAGACCGACGCATTAGAAAACGGGCTAAGAGGAACGATGTTGGTTAACCATAGACATCCATTCAGTAGACTCAATTAGCAGCCCGCATAAATGAGATAAAACAACAGGAGGAGAGAGAAGAGATACAAAATAAAAAGAAGAAACCAAAATGCAACATCTCAAACCAAATAGAGAACACTACTTGCACGACAATTATGAACGAACATCGCATCTTGAGATCACTCAGTTCAATAATAGGTAACAAGCGACCTGGAGAAAGAAGATGTAACACTCAGGAGGAGACAGAGAAGCAAATCAACAGACACTTAGGAAACAGAAGTAGGAGCGTTGTGTAGTAGAAGTAACCGAAGACGAGTATGACAAAAGAACAGTAGGAAATATGGAGCGAAGCAGATGGAATTTGGAGAAGATGACCAATGGAGCGAGACGCAAAATGATTCTAACGGGCTCCCCCTCACGAGGGGAAGTATTCCACTGTAAGAGAATTTGCAAAAAAAAAAGGTTTTAAAATTACAAGGGAAGGATCAGTTAGACGTGCACTAACACCGAAAATGATAAAATGATAGAAAGCGATATATAAGAGGCACCCTGAGGAGGTTAGTTGGCAATGAAGAACGGAAAGTGAAAAGGAGAACTGAGATACTAAAGATGCGAGAAATTGCAGATGAAAGATGATTGAATACACTGACAACGAGAGATAGAAGACATTTGTTGTTGCAAGGAAATAATTGAACATCTCATAATTGTATCAACAGAAGTAACAATTAATTAAGTAAAAGAGAGAAGCTAATAAGCATGAACTCTGGAAACTATAGAGGAGCAGAATACAAAAGTGGAAAATGGAAACTAGACAGTTTAAGAGGAAGAAAAAGCAGCGGAAAAGAACGAAGTAATAGAACGGAAGAGGAACGAATGAGTTCCAGTAGCAAATTGGAGAAACGGAATAAAATTCAATAGAAGAAGAAAGATCAGAAGAAAAGAGAAGAATAGACTGAGAAGAAGAGAAGACAGAAGAAAGAGCATGAATCGCCAGAGGATCAGACCATAGGAAGGAATAAACCAGATGGATAAGTCACCATATATGCGAGAGAAAAAAAAGATTGAATATATTGAACGAGCGAATAATAATTTCCGCGCGTTCACGGCTAAAAAATCTTTAAGAGACAAGGCGTCACCAATGACAGGCAAGGAAAGTACTAACAAAAAGCAGGAAGACCGGTCTAGGAAAAGGAGTGCGAAGAACAGAATTGAGATTACAGTATCAGCAAGGGGACCAGAAAGTAGAGAGAATACGAGAAAGTAAGAAGCTGTGCGAGGAAAACACGCACACCCAAAACCATCATGTTTAAAATTCGTGAAAACGGGTAGACATTCGGAAGAGAAAGATGGCACGTAAGATAAGTCACAAATGAGTAGGAATAAAGAAGTGAAGAGAGGAGTGACTGAAGAATAAAGAAATTAGGATTTGAATTATCTTGGAACTTACCATAGGGAATGCAGAGAGCAGAAAAGACATTAGGTTTCATTGAAATTCTGTAGGAAGCGATAAGCAAGTAGGAAAAATATCAAATTGACGTGAATTCGTAAATATCATAACATCATCTCTCTTAAATTGCGGGTGGGGTCAGCGAGGAACACGCAGATAATACCAGGATAAGTCGCCGGCAAAGTTGAGAAAGTAGAGTAGGCGTGAAAGGACTCTGCTTGATGTTAGTTGCTTGATTGATGATTGTGACATCAATGAATGTTGACTTTAAGTGATAGTGTTGTAAATAGTGTTAGGTGTGGAATCATACAAAGGCGGAGGTTTTGCGTAAAATATTCTTAGACGAAAACGAAAGAGAGAACGTATGGACGTAAAAGAAGAAATATGGCATCATAATTAGTATTAGAGTAATAGGAGAAATATTTAATAGAGTAGCAAAACGAAAAAGTCGAGTAGGAGAAGTGAGAGTAGTAGGAAGTAGTGAGTAGTAGTCGAAGTAGATTCAGTGGTAAGTAGTATTCAGTCAGATATGTAAGTCAGGTAGTGCAGTAGAGTATCAGTAGTAGACATACAAATATAAGTAATAATTATTATTACCCACAGTCTGAAAAGAATACGAGAACATGGGTGTACCAAAAGAGCAAGAATAAAATAAACAAATCACAACACAATACATAATAATTATGACAAACAAAGAAATAAATATATTAACAACCAGTAAGACATATTCAGAAAAGCCGGGAGTCACAGTTAAAGTGACTGAATATGAATCATCATACATTAAATTTACTTATATATTTGAAGTTTGTATATTTAATTAAAATAATGACAATAACTGTAGAATATATCAAATACAAATTGTAGCTATTCACCATAACAATACTTGAGTTTGGAAAAAAGTGTTTTTAATTAATTATGAAGGTTTGCAAAGCTCCATATTAAAGAAAAAATAAATCGTGGATTCCAATGCACATTTGAGAGAATTACACGCTAGAGTAGTACATAATTCTTAAATGGCTTCAATAGGTCAAGGATACATATCCACCCAATATCAGTCCAGAACACTCTCATTTTTGTATCATCAGAGTTCATAAGAAATGAAGAACACACAGAACGGCTACGGCAAGCATATTTACCACTATAACTACAACGATAATATTTAATAAATTAAACACGCCATCAATCATAATAAAAAAATAATAATAGAAATAATAGAAAAATTAAAAATATATAACAATAAAATAAATTATAATTTTTTGAAAGAAATAAAATAAAAAATAATAAATCATAAAAATTTGAGAAGGAAGAGAATATTCAAGCTTGATAATAAGCTTCTAAAAATAAAGTAATGTCAATGGTTAAGTAAATGTAAACAGAACAGAAAATAAGTAGTTAAAAGGAGTTAAATTTCACTCAGCATTAACAATGACACTTATTTCGTCTAAACAATTAAAAATAAATAAACTAAAAAGGTATAATTCATCGAACTCTACCAAAACCCCATATTGAAAACAAAAAACATAACCTCAGTCAGTAAACCGAATAGACATAATATCATTACATAAAAAAGGGAGGATAACTTAATAATTTATTGTAATTATCAAGCAAAAAATAGAAACTTACTTAAATCAGGATATAGATTGAGATAGATATAAAGATAGAGATAGCATTCTTACTCTTATCTCTTTGCTTCATGTGCAGTAAGGTATACAACATAGGGCTTAGCGCCGCGTCAACCGGAGTGGGGTACGCAGGGAATGCGGTGGTGAAATGAGTGCGTCATTTTGGTGCGGTGCAGATGTGACGCAACAAATATTCAGCAGGACCGTGATAGCAGTGCGGATGCGGAAGAAAAAAATAAAAGTTGAGGATCGTAGGGTGCGGAGCCAGAGAAAATTAGTGGTGGCGGTGCGTGCGTGCGGTTGCGTAGTGCAGGGCCTATTAGTCGCACGGCCACTCACACCAGACTTACCGCAGAAAAAAAAAAAAAAAAAAAAAAAACGAAATAAAGAAAGAAAGAAAAAAAAACTTTTTTATCTTGATCTTTCGTCATGTTTTGAAACTGAAAAAATTTGCTTCCTTTTTTTACGGACATATATATCCAAACCAAATTGTTAGATATTATTGTTAAAGGACCAAGATCTTTTAACAAATAAACATATAAAATATATATAACTATAAATATATAATAACTAATGAATATATAAATATTAATAAAAAAATATAATAAGTAAATATAAATAAATATAATTAATAGAATTAAATGGATTTAGTAAACAATTATTTATAAATAGCACATCTTTAAAGGAATATTTCATTTCAGAGGTGCGGGACCCGAAGACTCATATTTAGGGTTAGTCCGCATAGAGCACTACCGCCACCTTCAGAGAAAAACGAAAGTCCGCTAGCGACTCCTCCAGAACACAATTCAGACCGATCAAATCTACAACGCTATCGTCAAAGTACGACACCTCCGCACGTCTTACGACTAATAATTGTGCGACTTCCGAAAAAAGGTTTTTAATACTAATATACATAATAGTAACTATAATCACTTCATAACAAACATAACAAATTAAATTATAAATTAATATTGAGCAAAAACGTTGAAAAATTGAATGAATATTTAACAAAATCTCAAGGTATACCTCTGTCCTCTCTCAATTTGTCTTCTTCAAAGAGACACGAGATCCAAATATATTGCCATATAATCAAAAAAGCTTAGGGAAGGCTATGCTCTAAAACTTAAAAGCAGTTAGCTGGACCCCTTTCTGCCTTCAAAAAAAATATCACCACCAAATAACTAAATATATCGCTCAACTACAGCAGCAAGAACTTAGGGGAGGTGCTATTATAGATTTATGACAGTAGCAACACAAAATTCTGCCTTTGCTGAAAGATAAGAAAGCATGTCCCTTGGCTGAGAAGGATTTCTGAGTGTGTAGTTCGCTTCTACAGCCTCGAGCCCATTGCTACACTATTCAAGGTCCACTCACCTAAATCATTCTGCCCTCCTCTCTTCTGAAATCATTTTGATGTCCATCCATCAAAGATGGCTCCCTAATTTCATTCAAGAACTTTAGTTAGACTCCATAAGAAAGCCTCGATGGCCTTGCAAGCTGTTAGCTATATATATATATATACTATATATATATAAAAATATATAATATATATTAATAGTATAATATATATATATAATATATATATACTTTATATAATTATAAATATATAATAACTTATATAGAAAATATTAATAATATTATTAATCAAATTAGTTATAAAACCATATATAGAATCACAGTACTATATCAATACTATATTTTATAGTATATTATATAATATATATATATAGAATATATATTAATATATATATAGATATATGATAATAATAATATTTATATATAATATATATATATAATATAATATATATACATATTAATAGTATACTATACTACTTATAAACAACTTAATATATATATCAGTAGGTTTTAACAGAATATAATATAATAGATATAATGCCTAGTTATAACATATAGTAATAATATAAATTAATGAAAATTTCTAAAATTTCCAGTTTCTCTGTTTCAACATATATAAAATCAATTTAATTGTTATATTATATATAATATCGGGTAACTAGATTAAGAGGTTGAGATGGTTTGGAAGTTTAATGCGTATTCAAAAAGACAATAAGATCTTAGCACTAAAGATAATAATTAGCAGTTACTACAACTCTAAGAATAAATTTATAATTTCTTTATTCGTAACCATATAAGAATTCTTAATAAGGGCAAGGGACGTGTAAACCCGTATACTTCTCACACATTTTCACAAAAAAAGTTGCGGAGACAACAAGAGACGGAAACCTTTTTTTTCGCCCATCCGCACAGTGCAAGTCCGCCTAAATGTCCCTGACAGTCTTCGCAATCCTCGCTCAGTGCCCGCACCAATATTCTGGCAGTCCGCTCGAGAGCGAACTAGGAACTTAAGCGGATCTAGACGAGCACTAAAGAGCGGAAAGTAGACCACTCTGATATAATACTATATATATAATATATATATATATATAATAAATATATATTATATATATATATATAAAATTAATATATATATATATATATTATATATATATATAATATAATATATATATATAATAATATATAATATATATTATATATATTGTATATATGCCCCTTATGTAGGATGTTTTTGGCTACAGATTCATTCAGGGAATAGCAGCTGGCAAAGGAAATATTACTAAATAATCTGTTTTGCGGACAGCACCGAAAACACTAACTTAATCCTCTGTAGGGACTCCTTACGTTTGGAGTTAATCAAACACGCTTAGCACGTCTGACTATTCCTATTCTGAGGTTTTATTCTACAAATTACTCGATGCTGAGTAGATAATAGACAAATAGTTTCATTAGCCGAATGTTCTCTCCCACTCAATTAAATGCGCTACAAATAACAAATGATAACCGAACCATTACAATCTTTAGAGAGAGAGAAAGTGACTCAATTTTATGTTGAGATAATCATTTTTATTCCTTGACTGCCACTAGCTAAGGATATTGATACTCTCTTCAGAGTTATTACGAGAGAGATGAACAAACAAGTGTTGCTGATTATATACAAGATGTCTTTAGAATAAAGAAGCTTACAACTGACTACATTGGTTTAAATAGAATTTGTCATGGTATGTGAAGACATTTATTAATCATTCAGAGCGCGTTCGTACTGGCAGAGAGAGTCATTAGAGTTCTTGCAACCAACAACAATTATGCAGTACGGCATAGTATCTACTGAAAGTTTAGCGAGCTTTAATTCTGGTCAGTATATCTTTAATTTCTCTACTGACCTCATGGTCGAATGATACAAGTGCTACCGCAATTGACCTATATTTTGATAGAACTTTGCTGACTCTTGCTTGATAATGTCACATAAAAACATTTCTAATGTTGATTGACTACGGAGTTAGTCGTTGTTTCACTCGAGAAAGAATATAATTTTTCATTTAATATTAGGAACCACGGACATTCATATGTCCATGAGCACATAGTGAACATTATTATCTTGGCGATAGGTCTCACTGTACAACAGGAGAGTATACGTCACTGTAATGTTCACCTGTATGACGTCGTGAGCGAGGTTTGAGCACTACACAAAATTTGCTTCTGAAATAATTGTCTCTGGTATGACTACTCAGAGAAAACAAAGAACCACTGCTGATCTGAGATATCCCTGACCATGATCAGGTGAGAGAAAGACTAATTGAATGAATCTATTGATAGCAGGTATATTAATTAACCTGAACTATTAGTTTTAATTCTCATCATACTTTCTTTTTTAATTCACAACTATCTCCTGATAGTATTTTCAATATTGGTAGTCGTCGTATGAAAGAAGGTCGTACTTCGACAAGCCGTACAAACCAAGAATTTTAAAACGATGGCAGAAAGCAGATCAGATCATTTTACATAATATTTGCTGTAAATCTTACATTAAATCCATAAACCAATTATGATTTTTCGCTTTCAGTATGATCCCATATATTTGAATTTATATTAGTTTCAAGGGAATAATCTGATTAGTGCATTAAAACTGGAATGGGAACAATTATTACTCTTTTTCCTTCTACCATATTACCTTTGCTGTTTGCTGCCATTAGATATTCTAACCAGATGTCATTCTTCCTTTCGGAGAAAAATGTAATGATTAGACAAAAGGTAACGGGGTCTGTGCCGATGTCATAGGAAACAATTCTGAATTAATTCCCGCAACACCAACTGGAATAAGAATTACATTGAAAATTGCTCAACAGTGTGAATTTTCGAGCGAACTTATAAAATCAAGTTACGGAGAACCAACCCATATCAATATAACAATTTTTTTTGATACGGTATCTCAGGATGATATAAATACAAAACACGCAGAATGCACAGCATTTGTCCTCAAAAATTGGCACTCGATCTTTACTCGCATTCTATACATAATTGTGATTTTATTATTTATCTTTTGTATTTACATGGCAGTAATTCAAGTATTCTCGGACAACAAGAACCATTATTTTTTCTAATTCATCTCTCGAACTCTACGGAAATTATATTGGGTAAAATATAAGCAAATACGTTTGGTTTCACTTTTCAAATATTATGGAGTGTGATCAATTGTATATTCAATACGGATGTGGTTAATATATAAAAAACAAAGCAAAAAAAAATACTTAATCTAATTTAAATTATTAATAATTACCTGCAATATGAATTATATTAATTCTGTTATTTAATTGCATCATTTATTAAATCGTACATTAACCTCATTATATAGTTTTCATAAGCATGCGCTCTTTAAATAGTGACGTTGTGAAGATTAAAGACATAGTTATGCAGTTAGTACATAGTCATAAGTCAACCATTAAAATATTAATTTTACAAGATACATCATAATATAAAATTTAATTTGATCACATTAAAAATAAAAAAAAACGAAATTAATCATTAATTTTATACTCAATAGAATTTAAAAATATAATATGATTAGCACTATTTAAATGAGAACTAATCTTAAAATAATCAATCACTCACGTACCAAAAATTTGCTCTAATAACCACCACACTATAATTAATAACAATTATTTACACACAGAACAATTATACAGTATTACGCGTTGCTTGTACGTAAGTTTATATCTAATAATAATCAATCGCGAAACACCTTAATTGCAATAAGTATATATAATCTCTCTCTTAATTGTGTGATAATATAATCTCCGGC
>JABUQX010022416.1:12500-14548 GCA_015478945.1 Trachelipus rathkii | reverse complement strand
AGTTTTAAAGCTCTCCCACTCCACAACCTGTCATCAGACAAGCTCGTTGGAGCCGGAGAACTGGTAGATATATATGTACAATAGGTACATATATATATACAGTTCACAATATATATATATATATATATATATATATATATATATATATATATATATATATATATATATATATATATATATATATATATATATATATATATATATATATATATATATATATATATATATATATATATATATATATATATATATATATATAATTTTCCCTGAGGTACGCGGTTTTCGATGAACATCTCCACAATTACTAGAGGAATTAAAACCATACAGTATATATGTATGCTATGCTGTATATATATTTAACCATGGTTGGTTAAATAAAGTAGGGAATTCATTTACACCAGACTATTCAGATCTGTAGTTGAATAATTTAATCTTTAGTCTGCCATCATACAGAATCCAGACACACAAAGATCAATTATACAAGAATCGTTTATACTAGGAGGGTTTTTTTTTCAGGCACACTAGAAAGCATACATTCAAACAACTTCAATAGATGAAGATGTTTTTAGAACAATAGTTCAGAAGGAAGTTTGCTTAAGAGATTACTAAAGATAGGAATAAGATTTTTTTGTAACTTATCGGGTTCAAGGTTTGCAAGATAAGTTATTTGGCTAAGTATTTTATATTAATTTTTTCAGTCAGTAAGCAAACAACAGAACTTTAAGTAAATTTTTTTAAATAGATGAAGCAAAGCTAACTTTTATTCTCTGTGCTTATATACTTATATATATTATATATATATATATATATATATATATATATTATATATATATATATATATATATATATATTTTATATAAATATATTTAATTATATATATATAATTATATATATATATATATATATATATATTAGGGATGTACCGGAACCAGAATTTTTGGTTCCGGTCGGAAGTTCCGGCTGGAACCGGAACTTTTCAACTTCAGCTACACCTTACATAAGCTGCGTTTATAAAAGCCCGACTGCAGCCTGGGCAGGCACACAGGCGGACATGCATCGTTTCCAGAGCCCGTTTGCCCACTTCTACGTCACGTAAACGTCACAGTCTGGCGCCCGTTGTTAAATCCTCGATTTCGGGAATTAATAAACGGGCGGGCTGCGCAGAAGAATACTTTGTTTACAAACAAATCTTTTTCCAAAACATGTGTCTAAAATGGCTTGCCAAAATTTTTTAGTATTTTAGTTAACTTTTATATTAAGGATACTAATATATCGTATCATTTCATAAAATAGATACATACAAGTTTAAGAGTATTGCTTACAATTGCCAGCTGATCCGACGGGCGCGCTTGGCCGTTTCCAGGTACTAAAATTTTCCTTGTTCTCTGATTGGTTATGTAATTTTTTTCAATTTTCCGATTCGATTTTGCACACGCACTGCACTCGGGCTTCTGGAAAAGCAGCTATTTTCTACTTAAAACTTGTCTGATTAACAAGTGGAGTCTCTCTAGAAGTATCTGGCATCTTGTAACATCCATACCGTGAGCTCTTAGTTCTGTAAGCCAAAATTTGGATAAGCGGATCAATAAATTTATTAAGTAAAAAAGGAATATACTATAGCTGCGTTTCCAGAAGCCCGTGTGCAGCCTGTGTGCAAAATCGACTCGGAAACGCTTCGAATTAAAAAAAAATTATATATATATATATATATATATATATATATATATATATATATATATAGTATATATATATATATAATTTATATATAATGTATTAATTATAGTATATATATATATATATATTATAGTATTATATATATATATATAGTATATAATATATATATATTATATATTATATATATATAGTTCATGTGAATTTAATGGCTCTCGTTTTTCTGAGTCATAAAATTTTAGGTTATGTATTTACTAGAGGTGTACCGGAATTCCGGCCAGAATTTGACATTTTTTTCCCGGTTCCAGTTGGAATTTTGAAAAATTCCGGCCGGAACAGGAATTACTAATGTCCTTGATAATTAAAAAATTTGCTGG
>JABUQX010022416.1:0-10000 GCA_015478945.1 Trachelipus rathkii | reverse complement strand
TTTCAACATAAAAAAAACTACGCAAGAAAGCGAGCCATCAAATTCACATTGTACCTAATATATATATATATAATATATTATATATATATATATATATTATTATATTATATATATATATATTATATATATATATATATATATATATATATATATATATATATATTACAGTTGTCACCACCACTCACGGGCAGAGCCCTATTCAAGGAGGGGGTGTAGTACACACAAAAGTTCACCCACTAGCGTAAATTACACAAATGAGACCAGACGCAAGCTCTAAAGTGAGGGAGATTAAATACAGCAGGAAGCACAGAAGATGGAAGAGAATTCCACAGAACAGAAGTGGCAGGAAAGAAGGAAGCAACGCAGCGAACTAGCCTGGAGTTCCCAATATCAACACAAAACTCGTGCGCAGATACATCACCCCTTGTGCTACGAGGACGTCGTAAAGGTGGTGGTACGCGAGTGGTAAGTTCCCTCGAACACCTGCTGCTGCGGTACCTATAGAATAGTGATAAAGCACCAACATCGCGCCGCAAAGATAGAGGGTCAAGTGAGCTGGAAAGTACAGAAGAGTTTATAAGCCTTTTGGCCTTTGACTCGACCCTTTCCGAAAGCCGGGTGAAACCAGAGCCATCCCAGATATGAGAGCAGTACTCCATACAAGGGCGGATAAGACCCTTGTATAGCTGGAGTAACTGGAGGTCGACCAGTTTCTACCTCGATATTGTGTGTGATATTAGTAGCCACTCCAACGTCGTGGTCACCGAAACTGAGAGCCGCTTTATGTTTCAATAATACTGCGATTAATCGTTCCTTTTCGAGGTCAGAGATAGGAATATCCGCAAAGCAAAACTCCTCCTCCAATTTAGTGGGGGACCATACGTCTGCTTTCAAGTTGATTTCGGAATTTGCCTCTACTGACCTAGTATTAATTTGAAGAATATCTTCTTCTTCCAAGGAACACAAACTACCTACCACAGTACCCTTCCTAACATAATAAGGTGTATCGGAAGGATTAAATAAAGCGATCCTACACGAATCTTGTAAATCCAAGACACCAGGAATTGGTACAACAGATCCCATTGGCTCTGATTGAAAACCAACCAAGGCAGAGACTTCAGATGAAGGACACTTTACTTCCACCATCTGACAAGAAAACGGGGGAACGTTAATGGAATTTACCGTGACACATTTATAAAAAGGGATGTTTAGACTCTCATCCTTAGCTACGAATTCTATACAATCATTAGATCTATGTACTAATTCCCGCGTAGTTAAGTCTGGGAGAAGGTCATTTTCTTTTAAAGCGACAGCCCCTAAAACTAGCGGAGCAGGCATAAATTCTTGAGGAACTACCAACAAAATGACGGGTCTAGATACATAATCACTGTCATGAAAGTACAGATTACATTCAATATAGAAGTCAATAGGTACTGAATGTTCTCTGACCAGACCGCTGATGGCATTAACTTTTATATCTACAGAAGGTCGTAATGGTAAATTCCTCATGTAGGATTCGGTTATTTCAGTGCTGATTAAACTGATTCCAGCTCCACTGTCTATCATACAACCGTAGAAGCCAGAAAGCTGTTGGGAACTAAAGCGACTGAAACAATCAGAGGGTCCTCCTTGAAAGGAGTACAATGGACTACCATCGTCCTTAATGGATTTTCTAAAGGTTTATTCATTTCTACGGGAGGTCGTTCTGAAGAGTTCTCGGGAATAATGTTAGAAGTTTTACAATTTTCTATACCTCCATCATCATTGACTGAGTCAATTAAAGGGTTATTCTCCACCAGAGGACTCAAGTCCGGGGAGACCAGGAGTTTAAAGGGAGATCATACCGCACCTTCTCATTAGTACAAGGGTTTAAATTTTTAATTACCGGTAGGGATGATTCCACTTGCTTGGACGATGGAGGCTTGTGATTGGTCGATTGATTTGAATACGACCGGGAATAGACTTTTTCAAAGGGAACAGTTCTAAAGGAAGAAGACTCGTGGTCATGATTATGGGACTGGTGAGGAGCACTATTGTGTGAACACCTCATCCCAGCGTGAGGACCACCGCAAAAGGGACAAACTACTTTTCTAATATTTAGTGAAGAAGATGAAGAAGAAATCCTAGCACGACAATTTCCCCGGACGTGACCCTTCTTCTTGCAGTAACTGCATACTCCAAGATATTTATAACACTCTTCCATGGAGTGACCTGTTTTTTCACAGTAGTGACACAAAACATTTCTCCGGTCAGCAGCCTTAGGACGGTTCTGTGAATTTGAATTAGGGTCAGAACGAACTATATTATCATGGTTCTTGTAATTATTAGTGGAGTCACGATAATAGCGACTACCATTATTTCGTTCTGGAGTGCTACTTTTATTCTTATGGGCCGGACGGTGATTATTCTTGGATGGTTTAGTCTTGCGTTGTTCGACTTTGTGATCCAAAACATCAGTCCATCCAGGGAGTGCCGTATTAATCTGAACCACTGGCTCCAAGGATTCGTGTAAGTCCACTTTCTGGTCAATGCGATAAGAAGTTGATGGGCTGACCTCAAGTGGATTAGTTTGTGACAAGTAACTTGGAAAAACAAGGTTATCGCTGTCCAAAGAATCAGCGAAATTCACTATATTTTCCCATGAAGCTCGACTATAGCCGTCCAACTCCATCATTTTAATATATTGACGGACGAATGTTTCAATATTTGGAGGCAAACTACAAAGGAAAGCGGTTCTAAGGGAATCGTGATCTCTCATATCATGTCCATGATATGCTTGGCTAGCTAGGCGCTCCAACCGAAGGGCAAACATTTTGATGTTCTCATTAGGGTATCGGTGAGCGGCATGATACTTCTGTATTCGATCTTCCTTTTTCTTTCTTTCCTCATCTCGATACCAACAAACAAGATTATCCCGTACAGAGAAATATTCACGATTATCTTTTATAATTTCTCGGTAGATGTTCTGAAATTTTCCTTCCAGCTGCTGACCAAGTAGTCTTAACCATTGGTGATGGGCATTTGGATAGTGTAAACTACAATAAGCCTCAAAATCAGCCAGGTAGACCAAGAGATCTTGTTCCGTTTCATATTTGAATTTTCCAGGATCCACAACCTTCAGTTTCTGAGAGTTCTTGAGTAACTGGGTAAGAAGCACAATGGCTTCCTCCAGCATATCAAGTCTCCGTTTCATGTGTGGTCCTGAATACATGGAAGGTTCATCGTCGTCAGGAATACGACGTTCAGTATGTGTTTGAGCATATCCTTGTGGATAACAACCAGAATAGACGCTAGGGTCAGTTGATAACATCTGGTGATCCGGATATTGATTTCTAAGTATTTGTTCTCGCTTAGGCTGTAGCAATTTATTATACTTTTCGGAAAAGTCAGCCTCTCCTCTATTTATAGGGGATAGAAAATCTCTATTGCCTCTACCCACATCGGGATTTCTAAATAGAGACTTTGGTGGATTATAGTAATTTCCTGGGGATATATAATCATGACGAAGATTGGGATTAGGAAGAAGTTGAGATTTAGGAAGAAAATTATGAGTAAGTTCAGAATTAGGATTAGGAATAAGATTAGGATTAGCAATAAGATTAGGATTAGGATGATAGTTAGGATTAGAATAAAGATTTGAATTAGAAAGAATTTGGTTTCTAGAATTTTCACATACTTGGGCCCTGGATTACTGTAGAAGAGGCATGATCGTGTGTTGAGATTGGGAAACACTAAAGGAAGGTTGTATACTCACGATCCATAAAAGAAGTCGTCAGTATTTTTATTCGATTTGCAAATTATGGAATCGAAGCCAGAGGGGATACCTGTCCTCATCATGAAACTGTCTGTGGTTCAGCATTACTGACGAATTTACATTAGCCTCTCCATTTCACTTGATCACCTGTTTTTGAGATTTAGTTAATAAGCGGTACTCATTTCGGTTCTCAGTGAAGGTTATCAGAATTGGGAACTGATTTAATTCAGGGAATTTGCAAGTGAATTTTAAGTCAGATTTGGCTAAATGAGGGTATGTCCGAGTTTGGAACTTTCTACCCTGTTCTTTATTTTCCCACATTCATTCCTACATTCAATTCTAATTTATTTTTATTTCGATCATCACGCAGACGTTGGTCTAACCGTGGATCTAATGCGATAGCTGCAAGAGATGGATCAAAGTCCACAACCTCTTGGCCATCAACACCTATGCTTGTGTCCAAGTCTTTTAGTTGAGTTTCTTCTGACATTTTTAAGTTTTAAAGGAAAGTATTTCAAAAGATTTGGAGGGTTATTACTAACTAACTCTCGAATCTGTCCAATATAAGTACAAAAGAAAAAGATTTCTTTGAAAAGAACTGAAGAGAATCGATGATTTCCAAAAGCAAATATGACGATGTGAGCGAGAGTCACAATCCTAGTGCACGCAAGCGCAGAAACTCAAACAGAGTCCCTGTTCGGGCGCCACTTAATTTATTTATGTGAGCGGAGAGGAAGTTACGCTGGGAATGCCAAAATGTGTTACCCGAGGTTGAGGTACCTCTACTCCGCTCTTACTCTAGTAGATATAAGCTCGATGAATAGAATAGTACGAAAGTCAATTTATAAGAGATTACACAGATGTTAGGTTTATGATGTTCAAAGATAATTGGTTGGTTATCTAGTCAGCCCACCAGCCAAACCACCTGAACAATCATCAGAGGTTAATACGGAGCAGGTATAGGCTATCTCCTGTAACGGAGAAATTTTCATTAAGGACTCCTCGGCCTGCTAGACTTGTATGACTATCTGAGGAGGATTAGTGATCCATTTCATATTAACATAATTTTTCGTATATAAATCTTTGCCCGATGTTTCAGCTTGAAGCATCAGTTGTATAGTAATATTCACTTTAATTAAACCAAGTTGTTACTGCACCAGGTTGTTGACCTGAATAATAACCAAGGTGTCCTGCACAGTTTCGACTGAGTAATTAAACCAAGGCTGTTCACCTGCACAGGTTTTTACTGAATATTAAAGTTGAAGATTAAATCTAATTATATTTCCATAGATCACAGAATAGAATGAAATAATTAATCAAAAGTAAATAATCAGGGATTTGACACACCAGAAAAAGTTCTATCTTTAATTAGGTTTGTAAGAATTATAAATATTATATTGGTGGAAGAAGGAAGGTTTTACCAACTCTATTAATCCACTGTATAAAGGATTTTAAGATATTAAATAAGTAAGTACCAATGAATAAGTATGGACTGCCAACACAAACAATCCAATAACTAATTCACAGAAACAAAGAATAAATAAGAAAGTGATATATACCACAAATATTGATTATTTATTCTTAAAATCTATTTCGATATATTATTTACAATAGCTAAAGAAAGCTTCATAGAATTCCAATATCAGATTCGAGAGTGGAAACGAAAGTAGTTTCCAAATATTGTCCATGTAAGAAGTTAAGGTAAGTATTAGGAAATAGGAGGCTAGATTAACAATATAATGACTTAGCTTTGAATTAATGAATAATAGTTTTCTTTCAGGTATCACGATCCAAGAATGAATTTCAGGATAGAATAAGGATCCAAGAATCTGGACTTAAGTCCCAGATACGAGAATCAGATACAAAGTCCCAGATATGATATACCAAATAGGAATCCCAGATATGAATCCCACCTATGAAAATTCAGAGATGACTCCCAGGTATTAGAAGCCTGTTAAAAGTAAGTAACAGTGTGTTTTTAAAAAAGGCTTTTACCTACTCTTTATTATGTATTATTTTAAATCAATTTTGTTACATTTTAAAATTACATATTCATTTGCTTAAAACTCACCCTATTTTCTAAAAGGGCTTGTGTTATTCCTTTACCCAAGGTTTTCTTGAGTGTTCTTTTATAATTTAGTAGACTGTAAAAGTTTAAGTTAAATTTACCATCATTATTTATTAATCCATATTAATTTATATAGATTAAATCATAAAAGTTAACATTAATTATCATCAATTGTAGAACTGACCTTAGATGAAGCTGCAATCCTCATATAAGGTCTTCCAGAAAAGCTTTTTGTATAATTACAACAGAAAGTGAGTCACAATAATATCTATTCTAATACTTTCTGTGACTTAAAATTCATCAAACATGTATTACAATATATAACAAGAACTAAAACAGAAAAGAAATAGCATTATAACATATATAAAATCTACAGAGTTTTTCTATAAATGAAGCCATAATACTTAAAACTAAACACCACATGGTGAGATTATAAACCACATGGTGCATTATCCATTACTGAGAATGGTTTCTGCTATTTTTAATCTTCCCAGTATACATATATATAAAACATGAACATAAACCCCATTATAGTCTATATAATATATATATATATATATATAATATATATTATACATATAGTTATATATATATATTATATATTATATATATATTATATATATATATACAGAAATCGAAATTCAAAATTACAATTATTCCCATAAACTCCCATGATAAAGATGAAAAATAATATTTATTTTATATGTATTTAATCAAATGTAGAAAACATCCTCAACATCCTCATTTTTCAAAAGAGGATGCGGATGTGCCGTTAAGTGAGGATGCGGATGTCAATTTGGGTGCGGATGCGGATGTCAGTCCATCACTAACTATATTATATATATATATATATAATATATAATATATATATTATATATATATATATATATATCATGTAACGGAGACCAGGGATTAATGGCTGTCCAAGTATTGGAATGAGGGCTAAGATTGAAGAAACGATGAATTGCAGCACTTAGTTATTCTGATCTCCAGACATATAAAATTGATTAATTAGTGGAACTTTATGATTAAAAATAAAAAATAAAAAGGAAAAAGGGAGAAAGAAAAAAAAAGGGGGGATGAATTAGAGGAAACTAACCTCTTGGCGATTTTTAGTTAACCTCTCCTTGGTAGATTGAATCTTAAGATTTTCCTCTACCTTATTCTTTTCTGTGGCGAGGCATCAAGGCAACAAAACTCTTCTATCGGCGGTTCCATAAATTGTCTTCAGACACCATGCCCTATATTCACGAGAGTTGCACACTGTATTGATGTTGTTTTGTTGGAAAGGTTAGTCGGCATATGTCTTATCCTTTGTAAAATATTGGATGGGGGTTTTGGAATATCGTGTAAAGATCCTATATAAGCCTCTCAATTCTTATAAAAATTTTCAAAAGAAACACCAAGGGATAGCAAAAAAATAAGAATATATATTTTATTAAAGAGAATAACTCCAATGTTATGATAAATAAAGAAAATAAAGGTAATGAATAAGTTCCAGTCTTATTTTCGGTCTTAGAGAAACCGGAAATAAGAATGAAAAATAATTATGTATTTAACCTAATAGATACAATTTATGGATACAGAAAATCCTTTAAGTAGTGAGTGAAAGAATCTCCCGATATTAGAAAAGATGCGGGGAATTTACGGAATTTCGGATTACGGCGGAATTTAAAAAATGGCGGGAACTGCAGAATGCGAATCTGCGGGAATTTGTCGAAATGGCGGAATCGGCTTCAGGTGATATTACGTAAGTAGTCGGTAATATATTACATGGTGATATTAACCATTATAATCTTCTTAGTGGACTACTAGTTTTGGAAGTTATTCTTACAATTTATTCAAGAATAACAACAACGTAAAACTTAACTTAAGTTGTTGTTCATTGTTGAAAAGCTATGCTTTCATTTATGGCATCGTGGACTGTTATGGTTTGCATTGTACGGTGGTCATTGTTGGATCAGGTTCCAAGAGGGACTTACTGACTTCCAGAAAGAAAAAGGAAATTGAGACCATAAACAAAGGGGAATGATTGAAGAAACATAGACCAAAAAAAAAATTCCAAAAACAAAAATATGTCCAGAGCACAAAAAAACCTGTAATGGAAAAAGTGAATTAGATTCCATTACAGTGGGGTCAAAGTGAAGTTAAATTTATATTCTTAAATAGTTGTTTAAGGACTTGCTTTAAGAGCTTATTATAATAGGATAAGAGATTTTACTTAGGGCGATAAAAATGCTTTACAATTTAGAAAGAAGGGGTTTTTAAGATGAGAGATGCTGCATTTAAAGGAAGGAAGGGAATGTAATTATAGATTCCATGCAACCATACTTTAAATTTAACGAAGCTTACCCCTATCTGATTAAGTAACCTTTTTGGGGTTTTTGGTAGATCCGTTCAATTGGTTGACAATTCTGCAGGTATGCAGGTTGAGAACTTGCGGATGAGTGAGTTCCCTTGACCTGCATAAACATTAAGTTTGCATTTCATTTATATTCTTATTCCTTGATCATCTTATCTCCAATTATAGCATTTAATTTATGTAGTACAAATATAACAGTAAAAATTTGATAATTGAAATACAAAAACTACTAACCTGAATTCAAATCAAAAATGTAATGAATTAAGTTTCCCAATATAAAAATACAAAAGTGGGAAACTATGGGTTTACTTGAAGACAAATGAATGTTTAAAATAATTAAGGATTACTATTCATTTGTAATTGAATGCTACGGTTTAAAGTAATACTTTTCACTAGAAAAAAGAAGATTGATATATTACATAATAATTGTCTATTACTTAAATTGGAACATAATAAAGAAAAGTAGAAACCAATAAATATAGG
Organism: Trachelipus rathkii; assembly: GCA_015478945.1. NCBI lineage: Eukaryota > Metazoa > Arthropoda > Malacostraca > Isopoda > Trachelipodidae > Trachelipus > Trachelipus rathkii. The sequence continues at coordinate 1,333 of JABUQX010022416.1, read as the reverse complement.
ATATCAATTTCATACCTTTGTGAATTACTATATTTTAAATTAATGAATACATTTTATTAACCTTTACTTTGATTACCTGAGGTATAGGGACTGAATGGAAACCCCATTTAATCCTTCCCCACTAACACGTGCCCACCCTCATTTGTAGGTTTTCACGGGTTTAGAAGTGAAAATAAAGGATTGAGAGTGGTTTGAGTTTGCAGGTTATACAAGAAAGCTTGATAAATTTACAAAGAAAAATAATTTTTACAAGATATGTATACAAAGGAAATTCTTTTGCACAGACAGATATCATCTTCGTACCATACAAATACATATAAATAAGTTCTACATTAAGAAAAATAACAACGTTATAATCAAAAATTTAAAGGTTCTTCAAGTTTATTTAACAAAATATGGGTACAACAAAATATAATATATAAATTTAAAAATTATGAGAGATTAAAGAGTCTTTCTAGCGGTTGATCTTTCTTCTATTTGGACTATTACACCTATTTTGTCTCCAATTGATCATTTTCTCATGTTCAGCATTATTCTGCCATGCAATTGTATGTCATGGTCCAGCGGACCCTGTACGGAATTAATTTCTATGGACGAGCATCTGCTACTTCCAACTCATTTCTAATGGGGTGTATAGGTTTCTGATTATATGCTGAACATTCATTATACCTTGATGATGATTGGCGTCCCTATCATTATACTCTGATCGTTTGAAGCGTATTGCGAATTATAAGAATTAGTTGAAACATTTGATGCATATGTTGTATCATAAGAATTATATCTAGGTTGTGGAGGAGGAATCAAAGTACCTCTTTGATCCATATACTGGCGATCTAAAGGATTTTCCCTCAAATTCATATATGTACAAAAATTCATTGGTGAATTATCACAGGAATCTGTGGAGGAGGAATCAAGGGAATGCCTTGATCATTTCAGTCAATCGACCGACAGGATTTCATACGAAGTTGAATTATTACAAACATCAGGGGAAGTATCACAGGATTCAAATGTAGATGCCTGGCCTCCAGGTTTACTAAAAGGTGTAGTAGATTCGATTTCTATTGAATCCGCTTAGTTTGTATACTTCATGAAGATAGTCAGTCGTTTCCAGATACTAAATCGACATCAAGGACGATTTTTCGTTTCCAATCTTACAGGCGGCAATCGCTGTAGCTTGTCCTTCTGACCTTGTCTTAGTACTCGGTCGATAGCGGCCTCCATCAAAGCTAATAGAAACCTTCTGTTGGCCGTGTAAACCAATCAGGCATTAGAGGGAGCTTCAATATGGATTGTTATTTTTTCTAAATATTTCATATGGGGTGTAAGCATCCCT
>JABUQX010022415.1:22500-34849 GCA_015478945.1 Trachelipus rathkii | reverse complement strand
TTGGAAAGGCATGAATGTAGTAGAGTGGTTAAGCGTGAGTGTATAGTGGTGCAGTGTGTTGGGAACCGACCGCTGGCGGAGACCGAAGAGGACAATGCCCGATTGAGTCGGTGACACGAATGTCCTGAAGGAGTATGAAAATGTGACGTTTGGCATGAGGCGAGAATAAACGGTGACATGATAGGAGAGAATGGCGGGTGTTTTGTATGGGGGCATGGTGTGGCTAACAACCTGTGGCGCAGGGGATGAAACCCTTACAATGACGATGTACCATAGTGAGGGTCCGTCGCAAGGGTCCCATGATGCCTTCCTAGGGTGGTATATTTCTGTCTGTGCACGAGTTCTCTGACTGAATTAATGTACAAGAGGGAGGCCGGTTAAGGCTAGGGCTTTCTTTTCGACGTTTGTCATGCTTCTTCCTACCTTGCTTACTTCTTCTTTCCGATTGCTTGTACAGCACCACTTAACCCCCAATCATTGGGGCAAACGAAGAGAAGGTTGTAAGAAGAAAGAAAGAAAGATATTATTATATAATATATACTACTATATATATATATTATATACATATATCAGTTTATATATTATATATATATATTATATATATATATATATATATTATATATATATATATATATATATATATATATTATATTATATTTGAATAAATATAAGTTATAGATGAAATTTACTGGTGAAATGATTCCAAGAACGGAGGCTGTTGAGATGTGTGTATTGATTGTTATTTGGAAGGTTTATGGAGGGGTATAAGTTCCGAAGGGGGGATTTGGAGTGAGAGCCAGTAATAGACTACCCTTATATAAAGGGTAAGGGAGATAAGGGGAACTGTAGAAATTATAGAGGGAATTAGTTTTATTGAGTATTGTAGCGAAGATATGCCTGGTGTTTTGTCGAAAGTGATGTCGAGTGCATCTTGAAGGACCTGATTGGGAAAGAAAGTAGCGCCTTTAGCATGTCGGTAGAGGATGTGTGGATCAACTATCTTTACACTTGTTGAAAATACAAATGAATGAGGAAAATGAGGCGAGAAGAAGAATACGAACTTGTAATCTAGGTTTTATGCGGATTTCCAACGATGGCGGTATGATAGGCTGTTAATAAGCGAGCGAAGCTCATTCTTAATGGGCACTGTCTGGTGTTATGAATGATATATGTCGTTCGGTGTAGGCTTTCTGAATGGAATTCAATAAGTATGCTATGACGATAGTGAGGCAGTAGTTTGTAAGATATAAATGGTTGTCATTAATCACTGATGACCCTTGGTTTAGTATTTAATAAGCGGAGTGACCGGCAGGGTCCTGTGTAATTTATGTCTCCCTGGTCATTCAAATTTGATTATTGGATGGGGTTACTTGAAAGTAAAATTAGAGGTGGGAAGTGGCAGGAAGATTGGTAAAGTAGTCATTGTTAGAATGATGGAGACAATGAGCAGATGAGTGGAGGGTGTCACCTACCTATTATATGCGGATGATTTTGGTTTTGTGTGGCGAATACTGAAGAGAGTTTTGAGAGGATTCGGTATTAGAGACAAGATTTGGTTCAGCTGCCGTGTAGTAAAAGGAGGGGTTTGAACAAGTAAACGTAGAATCAAGAGTAAGGTAATGGTTATGAGTGAGGACAGGTCCTCAGTGATGAAGTTACTGTTAAGCATGAAGTGAGGCAGGCAATGGACACAAGTGTCTGACGTGTCAAATTGGACGATCCGAGAAGGGGTATGATCAATAGCATATATAAAATTGAATAAAAATGCAAAATAATGATGTATGCATGATGATTGATGATGATGATGACATGATTGATATGATGATGATGTAGAACAATCATTATTAATATAGGTATTATACTATATATATTAAAAATATATAAAAAATAAATATTAAATATATTATATACATAATACAAAAAAAATATATACTATAATATAACTTATAATATATATAATACTATATACATTAATCATCAAAATATAATAGTAAATAATACTAATATATCATAAATTATATTAATAATAATATAATAATACTATATATACTATATAAAAATATATGATATAATAAATTATAATAATAAATAATATAAAAATATATCAAAAGCGGACAAACGAACCTATCTCATTCAAAGGTTCCATACCTTTTACTGAAACAAAAAAGTATTACATAAAACAAGAAAAGAGAAAGCTACAATTCTCTGTTGATGGTTAGTTTATAAAGTGATGTCATTGTGGAAATTTTAAAAATAGCTACAGATATTTTAAAAAAAAAATTTAAAAACATAGTTTGTAAATTCATCTAGGAAACGTCTAGTATTGTCACAATTAAAATTTTTAGCATTTTAAATTAGAACATGAATTCTCATTAGTCTGTTTTCTGCATGAGCTACACATTATTAGGAAGAGATCAAACATATCTCAATGTCGATTTTGTGCTCATCATGAATCCGATGCCTATGTAATGGCAAATTTTTATCTCCAATTCTTATTGAATTAATATGCCGGTATTATCTTTTAAGATACATCAGAGATTTCTCCTATAAAATATTGCAATTTTTACAAAGGATCTTGTAAACTTCTGAATTACTTTTAAGATTTTCTGATGGAACAGGAATGTTTATTTTAAAATTAATATTTGCTAATGACTCTAATCTATCTTCTTGCAAGAGTAGCTTCTTTTTGAAACAGTAAGAACTCTCTAAACTAAATTTGAAGGTTATCCCAATATACTAAAAGTTGATTTTAACCCAATATACTAAAAACTAATTTGATATGTATAATTTCCGCATCCAAAAACATAAGGCTGCATAACCTTAATGCTCCTAGGAAAAATCTTTTACAATTACAAATTTTAAGTGGAACACATAACAAGACAGAAAATGTATAGAACTTTCAGTGGGTCAATCTTCTAAAGATCTTAAATAAGAAACTTTCAACATGGTCATTTACATTAAAAGCATATGTAATTACTAAAACATCCATAAAGGAAAATTTGTTATCACTTCTAATTCCAAAGAAAAGTTAATTTGAAGCACATCTAATAAGATCTCTGACAATCAAATTCGGATCCATAAAATTGGGGAAGAACAGTAAGAACGTTGTTAACATATCTTAGCCAAACAAATTTATTCTCCGATAGATATGTTCAGATGAAATTTCCCTTTGAAAATCTCCAAAAAAATGTTCAAAAATGGACAGAGTGGGAATCCCATACTTAAAACTAGAAACCTAAATATAAAATTCATTATAGTAGCTAAAATTGACCAACTTGAAATATCCTCTGTAGTTCTTCACATTGAGAAGGTTCAATGATTTTACAAGAGCCTGAACCTAACAAACAATGGGCCCTGAAGAGAGACGGCAAACACCTCAAAAAAGTGTGAGGAAGCAGAAATAAAAGATTGGAAAATTAAAAAAAAAAATTACTTTTAAAAACAAGTTATGTACAATTAGCAAAATGATTTTTTCCTTCACTTTTTGTAAGCTATACTGTCACCTTGAGAAAAAAAATATTGCCTTCGCCAATATCTGAATACTCTCAAAAAAAAAAAAAAAAATTCAATAAAATAGTTTTAAAAATCAGCAATATACTCAACAAAATATATATTCAAACACTTTGGTGCAAAAATTATTGTGCATGAGAGAGAAAACCAAATAGTATACATATATATATATATATATATATGATATATATATTATATATATATATATTATATATAATATATATATATAACTATATATATATATATATATAATCTATATATATATATATAATTATTATAATATATACTAATATATATATATACTATATATAATATATATATAGTATATATAATATAATATAATATATATATTATATACTATATATATATATATATATATATTCAGATTTTAAAAAATGGCATAAGAACTTGAATTGTAGAGATTCCAGCACTTTCTGCATTTTTATCTAAATAATAAGAGTGGATTATAATAGAATTCACAAAATAACAAAATAAAAACTTGCCTGTTTTTCTTGAGCGATTTTGAGACTGAAGTAGGTGAAGAAGAAATTGAAGAGTCCTTGCCATTGTCCAGAGGGTTAATTCATCCTTGCAATTGTTCCAACAAGTTGAGCAAACAGCCACTTAATCTAATGATTTCCTCGGCGTCCTCTCTTCATCAATGTGTTGAAGAACACCTTCCTTAAATTCCTGAAAATAATATATTATATATATATATATATATATATATATAATATATCATATATATTATATAATATATTACTATATATATATATAATATATATATATATAATATATATATATATATATATATACTATATATGATATATATATATAGTATATATACTATATATATATACCTATTATATATATACTATATATATTTATATATATATATTATATACTATATACTATATATATATATATATATAATATATATATATATATACTATATATATATATATATATATATATATATATACCTATACTTATAAAAAATAAATACCATAAAATAAATAAAAAAATAATATAAAACTAAATAAAAAAATATAAATAATAAAAAACAACAATAAAAATATAAAAATTAAAATTAAGATACAAACTTATCTATATATATATATATATATATTATATATGTGATATTTACAATGTATATATATATTATATATATATATTATTTTATCATATATATAAAATAATAATAATATATATAATATATATATTAAAGGAGTTAGAGAACAAAAATAGTTTGTGAAAATTATGACAGCTGGATTGTAGTATGCCTCTTCTGCTACAGGTGTAAGAGTGAGAATGCTTATGAGAATCAGTGTGTCAACAGCTATGCTGTTTTTTGGGCTTAATATGGTGGCTGAAGGGCGGTTTCCAGCAGTAAAACAGCGTGCTTGCGATACAATCATTGGTTAGACAAGATGTGAATGGTAATAAATTGCTATGTAAGAGGCAGCGGGCCATGCCCACGTTGTCGGTTAAAGATACTGTTTAAAGGGATGTGTGTGAGGGTAGGTGTATGCCTAATCTAACATTCAAAATTTTTCAAGCAAACAAAAGTAAATTACTATCATTAATGAAGATAAATTTGAGAGGGTCTTACCATTCTGAAAATAACTTTTTACGTAGTCATATTTTACCTCAAATTGAATAATCAATTTGCCAGTAATTTAACAGAAATAGATGGTTCCTTCTATGGATTTTGAAAAAGTCGGTCATACATTTATACCATATACAAAACCATTTGTTTATAAACAAATACACCATTTGCTAAGATGCATTTGAAGAACACACTGGTTTGATAATGCAACATTTATAAACTTATAATTAAAATAGGATTCAAACTATCGCCAATATCTAGCCATCACCAACCGACGAGGAGAGAGTTAGTCCTGAATAAAATAACCTGTATTAAATAGAATGAAGTGAGAGGTATCAGAGGGGAAAACAGAGCAGAATAAGATGAACTATTAATGGTGATTGAAACAAGAGACTTCAACGAACTGAATTTACGTGTAGATAGTAAGAGAGTGCATGTGACCAAAAACTCGAATTCCTATAAGGGTGATTAGTCACTTTTAACAAGAAATTACAGATTAATTTCAGCCAATCATCCTTAAAAAAAGATTTAAATATCAAGGAACGTCTGGCCAGGCGGAAATCAGACTAAAACGAAAAATTCAGTATCAAATAATTAATTTATTAATATTAAATTACATTTAAAATGAACGCGTAATCTAAGTAAATGACGATTGACCCAAATGATGTTTGAAAGTAAATGACGTTAAAATAAATGACGTCAAAATAGATGGAGTAAAAGTAGATGAGGGCTAAATAGATATTGATTCATAAATGTTAATATATAATAAAATTTTAAAGCAAATTACAAACTAGAGACGACATCACATAAATCGTCATCCATTTTCAACAATCAAAATAGGTTAGGTATAAATACAGATTTAAATGTACAAGTGATATATACACACTAAATGTACTGCATCAATAATAAACAAAAGTACATAAATGCATACTAGAGATAAATGTACACACGATAATGAATAGTTAAAGTACATCTATATGGAGTACCATGAAGAACACTTAAATATAGGTAAGCAATACATAAGGTTCAACCGTATGTGTACTTAAATATGAGTAAACAAATATTAAGTGAAATACTTAAGTATGATTAAGCATTACAAGAAGTATACACGCAAGCGTACTTAAACATAAGTACCAAAAGAAGGACCCAACAAGTGTGCTTAAATATGAATAAGTATTACAAAAAATACACGCGCAAGTGTACTTAAAGTACAAGTAAGCAGTGAAAGTGCAAAGAACGTAATCAATAAAAGTACACAACCATGTGTACCAAAACTATAGAAATGTAAGTGTACATGTAAAGGTGTTACATGCACAAGTTGTACTCGACGACAATGTACTTAAATATATTAAGTAATGTAATACGTGGTCGAAATGTATTAATATCAAGTGTACATATTAGTATATGAGATCAGTAATAAATACATTACATGCGCAGTTACTAATGTCAATTATTTATTATAGATGGAATGCGCAATACTAATAATTATTTTTATATAATAATAATTATTTATGGATAATTATTAGCAAGTTTAAAAATTATTTGTTTAGTTTGTAACTTAATTATGAAAATACGAAGTGTGAATCGAACCAACAACTGATCATATCAGGCAGCACATATATATATATATATATATATATATATATATATATATATATTAGGGATGTGCCAAAGTATTGGTATTGGCCAGTATTGGCAATTTTTCCGGGTATTGGTATTGGCTCCTAAAGAGTATTGGCATTTAGCACAGGTATTGATTGGTATTGGTCAAAATGTGTCAATACTGTTCAGTCCTTATAATTAATGTGTTAAAAAAAAGGGCAAAGTATCAATGTTAATGCTCTTGAAACTTCCATTCAAGAAGTTTAGAAAATATAAATAATATACATAAAAAATTTACAATATAACAAATTAATAAGAAGTATTGGTATTGGTATTTGCTGAAATTCCAGTATTGGTATTGGTATTGGCAGTAGCATCAATAAGAGTATTGGTATTGGCCAACAATCAGTTCTGGCACATCACTAATAATATTTTCTCTTTCCCTGCCCCCGACTATCCCCCGTCGTTTTCTCTTCCCCACACTCCCTTCTCATCTGGAGCTTGCTCTTCCCTCCTTTCTCCCATTGCTGCTTTCCGGTCTGTTATAGATTTTTACTAGCTGCCCACCTTTAATTTCAGCTGTTCTTCTTTCTTTGGATTCCATTCTTCGCGCGTACACCGCCCCTCCTCTGTCTGCTGTCATCATTTTCTTTTCCCCAACCCCTTCCCTTGTCCGAAGCTTTCTTTTCCCCACCCTTCTCCTTTCTTCTCGTGCTGATTCACGTTCTGTTGTTGCCTTTTTGATAACCGCCCACCTTTTCTATTGACTGTACTCCCTCTTTATGATTCCATTCTTTGTGCGTATACCGCCCCCCCCTATCTTGGGGTGTAGCCTGTTATGGAACTGCAGTTGTAGTATACTGTTTACTTATATATATATATATATATATATATATATATATATATATAGAAATAAAGAATATAGGAGATATATATATATTACTACCCTGATTTATAAAGGACATAAGAACTTAAAAATATAAGACAGTAAAAAGCCACATGGGCCTATCGAGACTGTCCCAGTCAACCCACTACCCAAACATGCTCATGCAAATCCACAAAGCACCCTAGGGCTTGTCAATTTGTTGTAACTACAAATCCACCAATTTGGCTTAGTCAAAACTAATGATATGTAAATATGATACCCAAACCATCCACATGCATTAATAACTAAGTTATGTCACACATTGCCATCTAACATTAATAACTACTATAACTAAAACCCGCCAATTTGGCTTCGTCAATATATATATACCCAACCCAACCCATCCAAAAACGAATCTAACCCTTTCTTAAAATGTTGCAATCGGTCACACTCAACAAACCTCCTCTGCAGACTATTCCAAAATTTAACACCCTATTACTGAATGCCATGCTGGTATTAAGCGGATGATTGCTTTCTTCTTAATAAGGAGTTAAGAATGACCCCTGGTCACCTGTCCATGTTCTACTACGAAAAATTTATTGGTCCTGTATTATCAATAGATGTAAATATTTTGTAGGAATGGTATCATGTCCCCTTCTGAGAAATCGCACTTTTTAACAGAAAACATTCCTAACTCCTGCAGCCGCCTCTCCTCATAGCTCTACCCTCAAACCCAGAAAATCATCCTTGTTGCTCTACTTGCACTCTCTTGCATATCTAAGTCTTTCTTTTAAATAAGGGGCCCAAACTTGTGCACAAACTCTATTACTGCCTAACATAGCTATTATACAATTTACTTATACCTAGCTCTTGTAAAACACATTGCGATTTATTATCCCAGCATCTTATTAGTTTATTTCTAGCTTCCAAACACTGATTAGCTTTTTCAAATTACTGCTTATAATCACACCTAAATCTTTTTCTGGTCCACAGACTCAAGCCCAATTCCCATTCCATTCGTAGTTAAAACTTTTATTTTGAGTAACCTAGGTGAAGAACCTTCACTTTTTACTATTAAAGATTCATTTACCCACTTATCTGCCCACCCAAGAAGTTTATCAATATCATGTTGAAATCTTTATGGATCCTTCCACATTCGCTAACTGAGGTGAGCCACATTTAGTATATATGCAAACTTAGACCTTGCATTTAAGTCCCTGGTCTAAAATCTTTATATATATGAGGGAACAATAGTGGCCCCCAGCACTGAACCCTGTGGGGACACCACTCTTCACATTCCCATGATGATTTATTGCCATATAGTTGTACACACTGTTTTTCTATTCCACTACCACTCTTTAATCCAACCAGGTACCACTCCACCTATTACCACATTGCAATAACTTTTTCATCAGCCTTATGTGGGGAACCTTATCAAAAGCTTTACTAAAGTCTAAATATACAATATTAACTGGATCTCCTCGGTTGATGCAGTCAGTAATGTATTCCATAAATTCTAAAAGTTGTCTGACATGACTACCCTTTCTGAAAACGCATGCTGGAGTCCTTTCAATGAACTCTTGTTATCTTTAAATATTTCTCTATATGACACCATATCATTAACTTTCTCCACACCCCCAACCTTTACAAATCCAGAAATGTCTATCAAATAACTCGCCAGTATATTCCAAACTCTACCCGTACCTCACCAAATGTCTTAGATCGCTTCGAGAAAAATCCAAATACAAGTGCCTTTGCAATGCTGGTACTACCTCTTTTCGATTCTACATAAATCACACTCACGAATTAATATACTCTCAGCAGCACAATGCCCACCAAACCATGATACTGACCTCACACACGCGTTTCAATATATCTACATCACAATATCTCACCACCATTCTGAGTAGTCATTGCATTACTCCATTTACACACCCACACCTCACTCGTCCAAACCCACTATTATCTAATCTTTCCTCAGTAAACACTAGAAGACACAAACTCACACCACTCGCGCAAAAAATATAAGAACAATAGTACACACATAAAATTTTACAATTTAACATTGATGAACCAATCTCCGACTCATTCTTACTTATAAATTCATATTACATAACTTATCAGATTCTTATTTACTCACATTCACCACCAACTCTCCGCTCTCAGCCTTCTTAATCGCACCAATCTAAGCTCTAATACATCTCTACTCTACCTAACACCACTAAATCATATCTCTCTCACTCACTACCTTTACAACACATATTGACACCAAACCCACAATAACATTACCTAACTATACTTTACCCCTATCACCACTCACCCCCTATAACATATAACAAATATATAGATATATACACTATAACCGACTCACACGAAACAAATACTCACACTCACTCACCAAACTCAACCTACATATATTATATAAGCACACAAAGTACCCCCTATCACAACTCAGTATATATAACCACAGGTAATATCACAATATACTCTCGCGCACCACCCCCCCACTAACCACACCAAAAAAAAACCAACTAACCAACATAAATACCACTCATATAACTATACCCAACAGCCACCAGATCATCACTAAACTCACTACAATCACCACACTACTATCCACCAACAAATACTACCCCAACACTAGTCACCAACACCCCATAAACCCACTCACACTCACCCCTCAACACCACTCACCATAAATATACTCATCATCTGGAAAGACAGGATAACAATAGTATACCCACATATAAACACACAACTCACAAACTACACAAAACCCACTCACACCAACACACCTCACTCAAAATAAATAACATACACCGGACCTACCACTACAAACTCACAAATACACCCTCACTATACACAAATCAAATATAAACTCATACACTAATACAACAACTCACCATACACACTACACACTCACAACATTAACTCGAACATAAAAACAACCCCAAACTACTAAAAATAACACCTCAATAACAACACACCCATACAACTAACCACTCACAAAGTACTACATACAATAACACCACCACTAAACGCACCATACCCAAAACAGTACAGAAACGAACCTCAGTACTAAACCCTATCACATGATACCAGACGCCAAACCAAAATTACGGCCACTCACCTCACTATAATATACATAACTACAAACAAACTAATTCTCCGTACTACAGAAAAAATATATATATATAACAAACTAAAAATATAATTATAACCTACCCCCTACACTCACGATACTAATAAAATACCACACTAACCCCCCATAAACACTAATAGTTACTACGTGAGAACTACACCTAAATAAATACAATAACCCCAAAATATAAACCATATTAACCCCTCACTATCAACATGATCAACTATTACTCCACCACAGTATGTTCACACGAATGTTATCCCCTCATCCATAAGTACCACACAGTCACTCCCTCACAATAATTATTCAGTGTTGCGCCATCAAGAACACTTCTCATCGTCAACTTATAACTCAACAAGTTACTCAGGAATATACTAAGTACACAGGCTATTTATGAAAATCGATGCATATAATCACCCCAAGTAACTACTACTACATATACATAACAAAAATACATCAAAACATACACCTCACAATATACTATAATACTACACACTATCAAAATAAACACTCAAAATATATACATCACTCACCACCTATAAAACTCACCAACCCTCACTATATAACTTATATATTCCCAAATCACACATAACCACCTATAAAACAATCCATCACATCCATAATCATAAAATCCCCAAACCATCCAAACTATCACATTAACTCAACACACATACAATAATTACAATCATATACACAATCTCAACCCACTCCTATCCACACTCCTCAACACAATCCAATCTCCACATCAACATCAAAAATCATCCACTCACAACCCAACACCCACTCACAATTCAATCACAACATCCTATAAAATCCATCACCTCACTCATATAACACTAAAATCAAAAATACCATATCCATCAATCACACCACCTACATCATATTCATCAATCATCTACTCATCACCCAACAACCAACACCACCTACATCATACAAAAGCATTTCATTCTAAATCCACCACTCACCACTCACCACTAATATTCACTCACTCACTCAGCATCATCATCAATCATCAAAATCCTCCACACTCCACAAGCACTCCATCTCACTCACACAAGCTGAGACACACCCCACAACCAAACCACCACCACTTACGACACCTCACAGAATTCAAACCCATCACACCTGAGACAGACAAAACACGAAAGAGACAAGAATATGACAACGTCGAAAGAAAGCCAGGACTTACGGACCCCTTATAACCTTTTAGTGAGAACTCATAGCAGTCAGAAAAATCCACGTTAGAGCTTCACGGGAACCGAGGACGGACTCTCACTTATGCATCTCATTAATGTGCAGGTGTTCATCCACCCGACATAGGCCACAAGCCTTAGTACACCAACATACTAGACAAAAAAACACACCACTTCACTCCCTCTTAATGAACTCTCTCTCTCGTCATACCCTACACACTTGCGCCATTTCTCTCCAGCATTCTCGCTACAGGCTCAATCACCGCTTTTCTTTCACACCAACCACCCAACATGACGCACACCACACCCGCCCATATAAAACTCCCTCTACCCTCTCCCAGATACAGACTTACCAGCACACAAAATACAAACTCCATCAACGACCACAACCTGACACTCACATCCTACCTGTCCCACCATGACCAAAC
>JABUQX010022415.1:15000-17500 GCA_015478945.1 Trachelipus rathkii | reverse complement strand
TAATAATAATAATAATAATAATAATAATAATAATAATAATAATAATAATATAATAATAATAATAATAATTATTTTTAATAAAAAGATAATGACACTTATTCAAAGGAGTTTCCCATTAAAATACATATTTCTTTCAAAGAAAACGAATTTTTGCCAATTTTTTTTTTAAATTGTTTAAGCTTGTTTCATAATATTTCGTACTTTATAAAGTATATATTACAGCTAAAGTAAGGAACTTTAATTGACTTATTTTTGTAAAAAGAGTAAAATTTATTATTGTATTTCACTGATTCTAATAATAATTTATGAATTTATAATTTCTTTATTAATTTACTATATTTCTGAAGTCCGAAGTTTGAACGAAATTTTAAAGTACTTATGCTTTAATATGAGAAACAAATTCGTTCAAATAGGGCTTCAGCGACAAATTTATAGATGAGCTGGGCATGTTATATCACTATACATTTTTGGCGCAATTTGATTGGCTTAGAGATGTGAACATTATATAATAATACTGATAATGTGCTCGCAATTGATCCGACAAATTTACAGATTACCTGGGCATGTTATATTAATATTAATTCATTTTAATTGATCCGCTTTTTCAAATTTTGCATTTAATATATATATATATATGTATATTATTATATATATATATATATATAATATATAATATTATATATATATATATATATATATATATATATTAATAATATATTATATATAATATAATATATATATTATATATTAATAATATATATATATATATATTATATATATTAAATGAAAATAATAATGAAATTTTAAAAAATGATTGATTTATTTTTTATCTCATCTGGTCAGTCATCTCCGCATCAATAGATGACTGGACGCTTCGCCACTGATATAATGAAAATGAAAATAATAATGAAATTTGAAAAAATGATTGATTTATTTTTTATCTCATCTGGTCAGTCATCTCCGCATCAATAGATGACTGGACGCTTCGCCACTGATATATATATATATATATATATATATATATATATATATATATATATATATATATATATATATATTTTAAATAATATATATATATATATATATATATATATATATATATATATATATATATATATATATATATATTATATATATATATATATATATAATATATATATATATATATATATATATATATATTAATATATATATATTATATATAAATACCGTCATATTAGGGATGGCCAAAAAATATCGATATATCGAAATATCGATATTTTTGGCTCGATATATCGATATTTTTGGGCGATATTTTCTTAGGCGATATATCGATATTTCGATATTTTTTCTTAATATCGAAAGCCGATATTCTTTTCAAAAAAAATTTTTTTAAAGGCCGGAAAAAAATAAAATCTTATCCCCCTCTCCCGACACCCTGAAGTGATGAAACTCTTTTCCCCCCATATTTCGTTCTTCGTTCGTCCCCCAATGTCGTGTATAAAATAAACCGAAAAATTGGGGTTTTATATTTTTCGTCTTTTCGGGAACCAAAAATAGGGATCGACATGGCACATACCACATAGTCAAATTGTCTTCTGAGTATTCACTAATCACTATTCAGTTATTCAGTGATCAAGTGGATATTGCGACCCAATAAAATTTTGGAATGATAGTAAAAATGCTTTCCCTGCTATATTTATGTTAGCAATGAAATATCTTACTGTAAATGCGACGTCAGTCTCGTCAGAACGAACAGTATCATTATTAAACAATGTTTACTCAAATGAAAGGAATAGATTGACTTCCGAGCATATCAATCAGTTAGTCTTTTTAGGTGCATTAGATCAGTGGTCTCCAAAGTGGGGTACGCGTACCCCAAGGGGTACGTAAAGTGATACTTGGGGGTACGCCAAAATAAATAAATAAATAAATAATTTGTTTTTTTGACTATATATATATATATATATATATATATATATATATATATAATATAAATATATATATTAATATATTTATATATATCTATTATATATATATATAATATATATTATATATATATATATATATATATATATATATATATATATATATATATATAATTAAAGGGTAAATAACTTGAGTTACATTGAATAAAAGGAAAGGAATTAAAAATAGCTATCATAGTTTTATTTTCCTTTTTTCATGAAATATTTTATAATTTATTTATTTATTCTGAGACTGTTAAAGACTTTGCAGTCCACTCGAGACCAGCCTGATCCTGATTTACGTGTAGCTCTGTGGAGTGTGTTCAGTGTCAGTGTGGACGAAAATAATCATTGCAGAAATCTAATACCGGAACAGAACTCCTGTGAGTTGGTTTACAGTTAACATACCGAGTACCGACTAGTTTAATCATCTACTGGCGATTACGATTGTTTCGTTTAAATATGTAATTAACTAAATTAACGATTTTATAATAGCTATTACTAAAAGTTAGTATTTGGGGTACATCACTACAGCTTTTCTTATGATAAGTCGT
>JABUQX010022415.1:0-5000 GCA_015478945.1 Trachelipus rathkii | reverse complement strand
GAGAAATGATGAGTTTTGTAAGATATTACTGTGTTAACTGACGATGATGTGTTAGAAACGTGAGCCTAGGTTAAGTTTTTGTTGAGTAATGTTAGGTTTGCCCGAGAATTTTGCTAATGTCTACGTTTATTCATAGGTCAAATGATGTTATACTCTACGAAATTGACACTTTGATATGAGAAGATAGTGTCGATTCATAGTTCAAGATGCTGGTATCGTTGAGAGTGGTCACTTTGTTAAGGGATTTTGTTAGATAATACAGCTTTACCTGTTGTTGATATGTCACGCAAAGTGGAACATATCGAGTATTGTATTTGACCTGTTAGCTACTTTACCTTTGATAAGTAGGGCATTTTCAGGATGTTAGCGGATTATTCTTCTTCGGTATCATTAGGTTTGCATTGTACATTACATTCTTAGTTCAGGTTATGATATGTTAGCTTTATTGATATAAAAACTTTGTTGCATAACATATATTTTTAGTCAATTAGCTCAAAGAACTAGCATTTTATGTTATGTTTATCAAAATGATACTCGAAATATGACTTGAATCAATAGTTCAATAGATCATATGCGGGTGGGTGGGTAGGGGCTGCAGGGATGGGTGGTTTGATTTACTGATTTACTGATTTACTGCTAAAATCAGTAAGCTATTACGTTTACTGTGATATTTTATTCAAAGAACATTTTTATGTTATGTTTGGAAAACTTATTTTTATTTTATGTTTGGTTAAAACTTTGTTATGTTTGCAATTTTCGTTGGGGATTATGATTTTTAGACGAGGGTATGATGAATTTTTGTTAAAATATTACGAAGTTGATGTAAAAAATTTCATGTTACGTTAGCATTATATTTGTTGTCAGTATGATGATAGACAGGGTTATGCTAAATTATTATTATTATTATTATTATTATTATTATTCTAAATTATTATTATTATTATTATTATTATTATTATTATTATTATTATTATTATTATTATTATTATTATTATTATTATTATTATTATTATTATTATTATTATTACTACCTTTTTTTTGTTGTTTTGTCTGTTCATTTCACGTCAATTTAGTTGTATAGGTCTCCTTTGTATACATATATTACCATAGTGAACCTGTTTATTGTTATTGTTGTTGTTGTTGTTTGTTGTTTATTGTTGAACCGATATGGTTCGTTCGTGCATGTCATTGCGTTTACTTTCCTTCTGATTGGTTGAAGGAAGGAAAGAATCTCCATTACATTTAAGGAATTGTTTTATACACTCTATTTTCATCAGTAGGATATTTTTCGCTGTGCTGATACGATGACATCTCCCCGCATCTCTAAGCTTGTTGTTTATATCTTCACGAGGAGTTTCGTTATTCCCAACGATGGGTCATTTATATTTAATCGTAATCCAAATGGCGACCGCTACATTGCTTGTATTCCTGCCAGAGGATCAAATAATAGACCCTTTTTCATTTGTGCTGATGGATTCATCAAGATTATCGACATCGCAGCAGCATGGGTAGAGGATAAGTGTGTGTTATCCGACGGATCGACGCGTAGTGAAATATCTAACTGGGAAGACAGCGTAAGAGGTTCTAATAGAATAGACGTTGTGTTCTCGTCGTGTGACAATATTAAAACCCTTGATGTACGCAACTACTGGAAACTCATCGATTGTGTGACCTTCTGGCGTACGTGTATAGGTTTAGTTCGAACATCCGTATTACAGCATTTGCTTGAAGGCAAAAACGGTGTATCGCATCTGTGATGTTGACATATGGACTTAATACATGGCATGGTGTAAATCTGATATTTACACCGAAACATGTAGTTTCCCGTATGCAGTATACAGGAGTGCGTTAATAACTATCAACTTGGATGAGTTTAACTTCTCTCTTGTATGAGAGATAAGGTGCTGTTAGTCAAAATATGCCGAAAAAATGGTTTTAGTGTTGCTGAGAGGCATTTATACTTACATCCTTTCAAGGTGTTGAATCTTTAGAGATATATATAGAACGCAACTTGAATTCTATGTTCTCTGATTAGATGAATTAATATATTTAAAATAAACATGTTTTTATGTATTTATATGTTTTTATGTATTTATATAACGTTCTTTTCAATGAAAATTATGTTATAAAAAATAAAACTTGTTTACTTCCCTCGTATGTTGTTCGCTTTATTGGCTAAGTTGTTAATGATGGCTGTTTATTCGTCTGGTTGTTTTTGTGTGATAAGTATGTTATGTTCATAGTTTGGCTTTACAGGGGTAAAACTTTACTTTGTTTTTCTTTACCGTTAGGTATTATGATGGTTAGGTAAGGTTATGATATTTTTTTGTTAAATATTATAATAATTCAAATATAAAATTAAAATTAACATTGTCATGTTGATATGTTTGATAAAGTGTGAGATGGATTATGTTTTTTGTATGTCTTGTTGGTTACTTTTACTGTTTGTTGACAAGGACATATTTAATGTTAGCCAGTTTATTCTTCGCTAAGATGTCCAATCCGAAATTATGTCGTTCGTATATTATATTCTTAGTTTCCAATGCTATGATTGATGTGGAAGCTTTGTTACGTTAGCATACTTTCGCTGCTCTGTATGATAGTGTAGACAAGGTTATGAGTAAGTGCAATTTAAATATATTACCGTGTTAATATAAAACTAACATTGTTATGTTAGAGATACGTTTGACAAAGTGTGAATAAGTTATGCTATTGTATAGTTACTTCGCTGTTGTTAAGTATGGAACTTTGTTAATGTTAACAGTTTATTCTTGCTTAAGGTGTGTTAGGTATGTCGGTGTGGGTTATATTCTTAGTTCAAATGATGCTATGTTAGCTTTATTAATGTGGAAACTTTGTTACGTCAACATATATTGATTTGATCTTAGTATAAAGAACTTGATTTATGTTATGTTTATCCATAATCGAAATGTGACCTGAAACAATAGATCAATAGATCAAGGATGGACAGGAGGGTGGCGGGATGGTGGTTTGATTTACTGATTTACTGATTTACTGCTTTAGGGTATGTAAAACATGACAATTTTAGTAAAAAATATGACTTGAATCAATAGATCACGAATGGACAGGAGGGTGGTTGAATGGTGGTTTGATTTACTGATTTACTGATTTAGGGTATGTAAAACATGACAATTTTAGTAAAAAATATGACTTGAATCAATAGATCAATAGATCACGGAAGGGGTGAGGAGGGCAGTTTGATTTACTGATTTACTGATTTACTGTTTTGGTATAAACATTTTGGCAAAACAGCACGCCAGAAGCGGCAAATCAATGCTAAACGATTGATCAACCGACTCACAGGATGGATGAGGAGGGCAGTTTGATTTACTGATTTACTGATTTTTGTTTTAGAGAGGTATGTAAAAACGTGACAATTTTAGTAAAAATATGACTTGAATCAATAGATCAATAGATCAATAGATCAATAGATCAATAGATCACGGAAGGGTGAGAAGAGGGCTGTTTGATTTACTGATTTACTGATTTACTGCTTTAGGGTATGTAAAAACGTAAATTTGTAAGTTATAAACATAAAATAATAAGAAATTTTATTTATTTATTTATTTATTTATTTATTTATTTATTTATCTTTTTTTTTTTTGGTTGTTCTGAAACCATTATTTTTGAAATCTACAGACCTAATAACATATATAAAGACACCAATATTGTAATATTACACAAATATTTAATAACTCGGCACCGCATCGGAGCCAGCACCGATCTCCATCAAAATCTTCGATTCTTGTAACCATTATATTCGAGATCTACGGTCTCGATAACATATATAATTACATCAACATTGTTGTTATACGAATGTTTATTAACTCAGCACCGCACCGGTGCCGATGCCAACTCCTCATATTCCGATACCAATTCTTTCTAGAAATTTAACTCTGAATCATCTCACCAAATTTTAACCTTCTACGAACACTTCGATTTTTTAAGAGGTGGGGTCCCGAGGTTACGTCACCATCTAACACCCCTCCAAATTTTAGCCCGAAACGATAACTCTAACCTCTATAGATACATATCAGAGCCATGGGCTGAGCCGGAGCCGGTGCTTAAAAATCATTTCATAATAATAATAATAATAATAATAATAATAATGAAAATAAGAATAAGAAAAAACTTCAGAGGCTGAGCCAGAGTCGTTCGCGTTGGCTGAGTCGGTGTCAAAGGCGAAGTCGAAAGGCTGGCTTGCCTTCGGAGGCGGAGTCGGAGTCGCAGTCGCAGTCGGAGCCGGAGCTGGAGTCGGAGCCGGAGCCGGAACCGGAGCCGCAGCCGGAGCCGGAGCCGGAGTCGGAGTGCGTAAAGAAACGATTCCTTGCAGGAATCGTTTTCGACTCAGAATCGATTTTTCGTATCAAAATTTCAGCCTTCTACGATCAATTTTAATTTTTAGAGGGGGCAGCGTCCCCCATGGACGCAGGGTATGCTAATCTCGTCTACGACGAGATTACGTCATCACGCTCGAATGGGAACCTTTAGGCCTAATCTTCGCTCGCGCAAAAGCAGCAGCAAGGGAGTAAGCGCAATATTTTGCGTTCAGCTCCTCCGGTGGAGTTACCCCATAATAAATCCTTGAGGCGCCAGAAACACGTCGGTATCGAGCTTAACGCATACATAGAACATATACGCAAGAGTTTCAGACCGATACCTCTTATACTTTTGAAATCGCTGTGGAATGTCAATACGGTGGGACTACTATATATATATACCTCACCATATATATATATATATAATATATATATATATATAATAATAATATATATGTATATATATATGTAATAACTCTCTATATATATATAATAATAATATATATATATATATCATATATATATATATAATATGTATATATATATATTAATAATATATATATATATGTATAATATATATATATAATATATAATAATATATATATGTAATAATAATAATAATAATATATATATATATATGTATATGTAAATATATATATA